>JADBJO010008077.1:17500-20000 GCA_016801955.1 Conus betulinus | reverse complement strand
CGGGGATCATTGCCGACCAGAGCTATCACCCTCCCCCCCCCCCACCCCAAGAAACATTATAGACAGCTTCAACGGATGCCTTTACTGCGAGGGTATCGTAACACCTGTAATCCGTCCACCTATAGGTTCACTTCAGTTTCTGCAAGTATACATAATATATTAACAAGAGTTTATGGCTAGTTCTGGAAAAAGAAGAAGAAGCGAATGTGTCTGGCGGTATAGTACAAAAATGTCCCAGTTTTCCGGTCAAGTGACTGTAGACTTACTTTCTCTCTGCTGGAGTGCGCCTGTTACTTTTCTCCGATTTCTGTGGAAACGATCAAAGCAGTACGGTATGGTTTATGTTATGCCAACTATCAACGACATTTCAATTCGTTTCTTCTTTCCACTAGCATGAATAATACCATTCTACCTGTGTGTTCTACGATTTGACAGTTTGACTCTGAGTTCATAGATATGTGTTTGCGTCGGTTGCTGTGGGGGTTTGTTTTATTAGCCTTACGTCCTGGATTTTATTTTTCTTTATTAGGAAAAAAAGGAAGAGATCAAGGCTGGTTATATCAAAGGTTTTCCTGATTCTTTCGGGGTTTTTCCCCCCTCTCTTTCTTTTTTTCCTTGCCCCATCATCTGTACCACCTCAGTGGCATTGCACCCACGCCACTCATTCTGACACCCCGTCCACAGCCCCAGCCTGGCCCGTCCTGCCGCAGTCCCGGCACCGGCAATTCACAAGGTAGCAGCCAATGTCAAATCGTCAAGACGCAACCCGCCGGAGGAGACACTGCTCTGCTGCCGAGTCACTTCAGCGGTGGTCGGTGGTGCCTGTTACAATCCAACATCTACGGTATTATGATATTAGCAGAGGTGTCGCTCAGTCTTGGAAGAGTCCTCCAGTACTGGATCACTGTTCTTTTAAATCAATGTTATTAGATGCAAAAATGTAAAGAAGAGTACTGATACATTTGGTTTGTGCAAAGGATCTCACGATAGAGTGTAAAACCGACCGACAACGCCTGTCTGGCAGTATGAAGGCAATGTAGCAGACTGTCCCCTCCTCTTCTTCCCCACCCAAATGAGCCCCGATAGTGCGTTCTGTGAGTGTATGTGAACATGTATTTCTGTAATATGCGTTATAGATGATAAGATTTTACTTAGGTTTGTGAACACCTGAAAATGTCTGAATACATATCTTTCAGAACGTGTGGAACGAAAGAGTTGCTGAAGTCTGAGTTTAGATTTATGTATAGGTATTCATGTCCCTGCGAAAAGAGATGAATATATACACGACAAAACACTCTGGCTGATCCTTACATTGAAGAAAGTTGTTTCGACGAAACACAATAAAGACCATTAGCGAAATGTATACCAAGACAATCTTAAAGAAAGAGAGAGAGAGAGAGGGAGAGAGAGAGAGAGAGAGAGAGAGAGAGAGAGAATCTTTTATTCATTTATTTCACTTATTTCTTTTATTTGTTTGTTTATTTATTTTATGCAATTTGATCAAACAGGCCCACCGCATACAACACTGCATGCAATGTTACGTGCTTTAGCACGTTAACGTGGATGTGCATCAGCGAAGATGGGGGGAAAAAAAACTGCGTTGAAAAGCAAAGGAAGAGAAAATAAATACAGACCAAATAAGAAGGAACAGAGCAATCAAAGAGAACGAGAGGGACAAGAAACAAGATACAAAGGGAAAAAACAAAACAAAAGAAGGAAAGCAAAAATGAGGGGAAAACAGAAATAAGAGCGAGTGCGTCATTTTTGGAAGGAGACAAACACAAAAACAAAGAGAGAGAGAGAGAGAGAGAGAGAGAGAGAGAGAGAGAGACGGACGGACGAACGAAATTTGTTTAATGAACACATAACAATCACAAATAGAAATCAACATGATAGTGAATCAATATCACAACCAAGAATGTGTTCTGAAAAGGGGGGGCTACAGCACACTTTTTTTGCGCCCTCCAGATACGCACGCAAGAGAGAGAGAGAGAGAGGTGGCGGGGGGAAGAGAGAGAGAGAGATGGCGGGGGAGGGGGAGAGAGGGAGAGAGAGAGAGAGAGAGAGGGGGGGGGCACACACAAATACAAAGGCTAAAAAAAAACTGAACTTCATGTCTGCATGATTATCGATCTACTCAAACATTAACGACACCAGGTATCGTGTGACGGCGGTCCTTCATCTCTGGAATAAAACATCGGGTCCAGACAAACACACACACAGACCAGTCAGTCCTGGTCCCCAACACATTAATTTACAGCCGTGTTAAGGGCAGTTCCCGCCACAGTACCGAGTAGTCAGGCCAGATTAAAAAAGCGTAATTTGCCGAAGAAATGCCGGTTCCAAAGTTGCGACCCGTGCGTCAACACACGGCCAAAAAAGGTTATCGTTAAGTTAATTTCGTTTGGCTTTAACGCGTGCACCTGTGAAAAGTGAACACATGGTTAAAAATAGAGACCTCCCGTTTTCGTGACGATGATTTCCCATAGGTATTCTTTAC
>JADBJO010008077.1:0-2500 GCA_016801955.1 Conus betulinus | reverse complement strand
AAGTTGATGAAAAGTTAGGTACCAATGAAATTCTGTTGAAGTTGCGCGGATATACCTATCAGTTGGTAGGTGTCTCAGTCCATACTAACTTTCGACCCTTACGTTAAACTGATTAGGTCGTCCTCACCACACCACCCCCACCCTCCCTTACCCTCCCCTCTCTTTCGTGGGGAAATCTTCTGCACACAAATCATCTCGACGTTCCACACACCTACCTACTTCTAATCACACCGCAGGCAGCAGTTGTCGATAAAAGTATGTGTTTATTATGTGGCCAGAAGCCACCTTAAGTAGGAGATCCAGCATTCTCGTTAATTCGTTTCCGTTGTGTTCGGTAGTGTCTGCTCGTATACGTAAGACACACCGCTTCCCGCAGCTGTTAGTAGTTGCTGGAAAAGAAAAAGAAAAAAAAAAAAGCTCTCTTCGTATAGACCATGGTTTCAACGGAATATCCGACACACACAAACAGATTTGGTATTGTTTAAGGACGTCTTTTGACTGGTCGAGGCAAAATGTAAATTGTTGCGACGACTTCTCAGTTTACAAACATTTACCGTAAAATACCGAGTATAAGCCCATCCCCCCCTTTTGCACAGTTTAAGGCCCAAAGAGGGGAATGGACTTATACACGGTATTTAGCCCTCAGCAGGAAACTTTACTACCCAGAAAAGGGAAACTATACAACATGTTACTTCCAGAATGCTTTCTAAATCCACACACACACACACACACACACACACACACACAACACACACACACACATACAAACACAAGCATACAGCTATAGAGAAAGCTAGACAGACACAGTGGTATAATGATTTTAATTTATAAAGGTTATCTCTTCAGGATTGCCTGAAAAAAGAATGGGGAAAATCAATGATTTATCTTTCATTAAAAAAAAAAAAAAAAAAAAAAAAAAAAGGTCACTTGACCTTTCCCCTTCAAGGATTGTCTGAACAAAAAAATACTGTATGGGAAAAACAACGATTTATCTCCATTAAAAAAAAAAGTTAAAATCAATTGTCCTGTTCTCTTCAGGGATTGGCAAATCAATGACTTATCCTTCATTAAAAAAAAAAAAAATTAAAGTCACTTTTCTAATCTAGCTAACTCCTTTTCTTCTTTAGTCAGATTGCATGAATTGTCAGTGACCCTAGTCAAATCCAAAGAAGTCTTCTTCGTCTTCTCTCTCCTCTTCGTCTTCTTCCTCCTCTTCCTCCTCCTGGTGATGAGCATCGTTGGCAGCGGGAAGGTGAACCCAATGTCCTCTGGAAACCACTCCAGAGTCTGGTCATCTTCTGATCCATCCATGGCATTGGAGATAGCACATCTCTTGAAGGCAGTGACGATGATGTCAGGTCTGACGCTGTCCCAGCTCTGCCCACCCAGCTGATGACGTCCTGTCGAGTTGGTTGCCTCAGATTGCCCGCGGCTGTCAGTGGACGGTCTTGTCTCATCCAGGTGACCCAGCTGTCACGCATGGCATCTTTGAAAGGCTTTGTGACGCTTACGTCCACTGGTTTGGGCGAGAGGGGTGCAGCCCCCAGGAATGTACACCACATCCACGTTGCACTCTTGTAGGGCTTCCCTCACTTCTGGGGTGCGATGAGCCGGGTAGCTATCCAGTACCAACAATCGCCGGTCATCTGCTGGGCCCAGGATTCGCCTGACCCACACAAACAGAGCCTCTCGAGTCATCCACCCATTCCTCGTGGCATGAACTGGGACGTTATCTGGCACCTGCAGCTGTTGATAGACCCGTGGAGGGATCAGGCCATTTCTTTCCTTGAAGATGATCATTGCTGGGAACTTTGTCCCGTCTGCTGCAACAAACAAGGCTACAGTGAAGCCCCGTTTTTCCGCTCTCGTTGTCTTTGTTCTGACCTGACGACAACCTTTTCTGTCATTGGTCCTTTGAAGCAGCATATCAAATCTCACCATTGTTTGATCCATATTCATGATGCAGTTCAAGGGATAGTGATGGCGTCTCCGCAGCATCAGTACAGCACGCCGGTAATTAAAGAGCAGATCCCGGAAATCCCCTGACACCTTCTGGCTGATGGAGGTGCTTCTTTGTGTTGATATGCCATGGCGCCTTTTCCTGCGTTGAACCCACATGTCTGAAGCAACGAACCCATCCAGCTGCAAAGCACCTGCAAAAATTTTGTAGTTATTCTTTTTGTAAGTGTTTATTGTGTGTCTGTGTTTTGCTTTCAAATTAACGTTAGAGTCTGCAATGTCCCACACGAATTATGTAACAAATCCATTGTGATATGAGCAAATGCTTACGCGTCAGTAAACCATCTGAATCTGAATCTCTCCTCTCTCTCTCTCTCGTCTCTCTCTCTCTCTGGGAAAATCTGAAAGAAAAGAAAATAATCAAGTCTTAAGTCCTTTGTTTCATTCATGTTGTTTCTCTTTGTATAAGCAGCACATGATCAGTGTGAGAGTGCCAGTACACCACACATTAGAACATTAACAAACCCAGACATTTTGTATC
>JADBJO010008076.1:58595-101833 GCA_016801955.1 Conus betulinus | reverse complement strand
GCTGCAATCAGATACAAAACCGATTTAATACAGTTACAAAACACACCCCCACAATCCCTGCTTTAAAGCCCTGCGATCACAAAATAAAGTGCAAGAATGGGACGCAAGCCCTGTGCACTCAAGCCATTCCCTGCACACCTGGAAACTCCACTTCTACCCCACCCCCACCCCCCTCCTCTCCCAAACATCTCCATGATGTCTTTACTTCTCCTTTCCCTGTCCCAAACATTGTGTAAAGTCGTTTGCGAACATTTTTTCCTTCAGCATGCAAACACTGCAGCGCAGACCAGGAGGAATCTACACTGACTCACTTGTAAATGTCGACACTTAAAAAAAAAAAAAAAAAAAAAAAAAAAAAAAAAACAGCACTGTAAAAAACTGTTCTCAATGTCATCAGTATGGGGCCTCCTAGTGGACAGTGTCACTTACCAAGAGTTCTCTAATAGGAGTCTATATAAAACTGAGGTTTCATATGTGTACGCATGCATAACAATAACATCCTGCACATCTGTAAAACTCCCATCACTTTTGGATGACGGCGCCAGTTTGGCCATCGACATGAATGCAGGTATACACACAGGTTGCACCTAAAGAAGGAAAATACCCCCTACCCCCACCCCCATTATTAACCGACCGACTGAATGATGCAGGAAATGAGTGAAAGTAGCGCCAGCAGCAGCTCTTCAGTGAGCTCTGTCCTGGTAATTCAAAGGAAAGTGTGGGCTGTACAGTGCTTAGAGCTTGACCTCAAACTGAGGACAGATGCTGTCTAAGTACTCTCATCACAAACAATGATAATAATTGTGTCATGCTTGTGTTGGGACTTGATATATATTCTCATGTATATATAGCTCATGCTGGGACTGGGTGTTCCGGGTGCAGTTGTGTAAGCTGAGCCAGAGGAGCTGTGTGGAAACAATAACAAGGAGAGGGTACAGATGAGAACCCCCGCCCCCAAAAAAAAAAAAAAAAAAAAAAAAAAAAAAATCAAACAAACAAAACACAATCACAAGCAACCTTGTGAAATGGCAATCTGCAACACCTTTTCACTTCTGCATTTGTAATAATTCACAGGGTCAACCACAATACCTGAGGAGAACCAAAAAGTGCTTCACTGCAGACAGGATTCGTTTCATATCATGGGCATTGCTTGGGTTAAAATCAACCAACTGTGTGTGGGCAATAATTCATCACATGTTCACTATGTGACACGTAGCCTGTCTTCGGCTGCTGGAAGTATTCCCAGAATGTCAAAACTGTACATGTGTATGCATACCATTATTTTCTTTCTTTCTGTGCATCTTTTTTCCTTGAAATATTCTTTGACTTGGGGGAACTCAACAAAAGTGTGAGTTACAGAATATTACATTATTTTCAGTTTTTGTTTTCTCTTCTCTAAAGTTTTAAAAAGAAGAAAAAAAGGATTAAAAAAAGTTCCCCCAAACATTACAATTTATTTGGACAAGAACTGAGAGCAAGAGTTACAGCCACTGGCAATGATAATAAAAATGGTAAAACTATGTGTATACATAATGATGATAATGATAGTGTGTAAATGTGTGTGTGTGTGTGTGTGTGTGTGTGTGTGTGTGTGTGTGTGTGTGTGTGCGTGTGTGTGTGTGTGTGAGTGTGTGTGCGCGCGTCAGTGCACTAGGATGTGCAGTGCATTAGGATGCTGTTGGAAACTATGAATAGAAAAAAAAAAGAAAAAATAACGATGGCTTGAAATTGCCCTTTCCCTGTCCCTCACACTGGTCAAGGCATAGGAGCAGTGGAGACAACCCACAATGAATTCCTGCACAGATGGCCATGACCTGTGATTAACCCAGCAGCAAGTTACCTGTGCAACAACTGACTTCGCTGTTTCCATTATCATTACCTGTGTAACAAGATACAACAACAACACAAATTATCATCGTTGTTATGATTTCTTTTGTTAGAAGACAAAAATGATTATCATCATCATGATTCACAACAACAACTGAAATACTATAGATGCTGACCAGGGAGATGTATAAAAAAACAAATTCACCTCCAACTCCGCTCACTATCCTGAACCAGCACTGCTGAAGTTCAGCCTTCACACTCAACAGTCCACTCTGCTACAGAAACATTCTGCTGGAGGTTCAGCCAATCCTGAACAGGTGAAAATACTGTGCATAAGTATATAACTGTAAGCTTCAGAATGGGGCAAAGATGTCACTCACTGCCAGACAGTGTAAAGCCAGTGAAGACCAATACCCAGCCCACAGCTTATGAAGTCAGGAGAACTGAAACGACAGCCGCAATAGTTTCTGTGAACTTTCACCATCCTTGTTTCCAGTTCTCTTCCCATACCCTGGCCAGTTCAGGAAGGTCAGCAGCATCGGCATTAGCAGAATCCTACTGACTCTTCATAAAAGAAAAACGGTAGTTATTTTTCTCTCTTGAGAGAGGAGTGGGTTTGTAATTCCTTGCTGAACTGATGCTGCATAAAGTTCACATACAGGCATTTAACTCTATGACCAAAAAGCTGAACAAGGACAGTTCACAAAACTGACTGCCTCAAATATATGAAGATATGTATGTTCATCAGATGCTGAATGCATCATGCATACAACATGGCACACAAACACTGGCAGATGAACGCTGAAGAACGTATGCACACACAAACACAAACAGGCACCAAACAATGCAGAAGAAGAGAACTCACCTTCTGTGCTGTCCACATTTTTCCAGGCAGCAGCACACACCCAATACTACGTCGTCCACCTCCTTCAGCTTTGGATACCGTCGTGACGATATCTGCACGAAGCATGAAAACATCAGATTAGTTGATGTGAAGCAGGCCTGCTATTGTTCCAATTATGCCCAAACAAGCCATTTCAAAATGTTAAACATGCAAAGCCTGCACATGTTCATGCATACAGTTTAAAAAAGAAGAGAAAGAGTTCAGCTTGTGGATGTATGTTTCCATGGCACCAATGGTGGCGCTCATCATGGTTTGATCAACTATAATTAAGATCAAAAAGTTTTTTCAAACATTGTGCTGCCTTGTGAACAAAAGAATTCTGAGGATACACAAACCACATTGTCATCCGGTTTCCAATCTCAAGTTTTGACAACAGACTATAATAATCCATTATGTGAGAAATGCTGGTGAATGCAGTCATTCATTCATGTTTCTACAGTCTTGCAAATATCAGCATGCTTGTAATAATGTCAAAACCACTATCAATCAATCTGTCTAGTAAATCTATGAGAGGAAAGTTTATGAAAATAAATCATAAACTATTCATTCAAACTTATTTGCACTTTAAAAAAAAAAGGCAATTTCTATTAATACAGCAGGAACACTTCATTTCAGAAATACTGGAAAGATTTTTGCCTCCAGACTAATCATTATTTCAGCACTAAATGCTAGTCAAACATGTAAGTTTAAAATGTAAAAAACTTAAAAGAAAAATACTTTAAAATGTTAAAAGTAAACAAAATAAAAGCTTGCGGAAAAGGCTTGTGCAGATAAAAGTTTATAACAGGACAGAAAGCATAGTTACATTAAACAGCCCTTAGCCTTATAGTGAGTAATCAATGTTATTCTTACTGAGACCCTAAATCCACATACACACAAATGCAGGACATTCAGAATGTTCATTGTTATGGTTTGGTGACCATGGTCCCAAAACCTTTGGACCCAGTACTTCTCTGCCTGCAAGTAGCTGTCGGTCACATAACAAAAAAGGGAGATGTCCAAAGCCAGTCTTGTAGCTGATGCAATGAGGGGCTCTCTAAACTGGGTCTTTGCCCCCAAAGGAATGTATATCACTGATCAGAACTAGTAATACATTATGGATGCAGAATATCGAGTAACTAACTGATCTGAATAGGGCCTTCAAATCAAAAGCTATAATTGAGCCAACAGTAGTGCTGTTCAGCTTTTAGCTCATGTTGTTTGGAGTGAATGCCCTTGGTGAAGTTGGTTCAAATCAGTCGATGCACACATGTGCACTTTGCACACATGTGATTTGTACACTGTCTGTGAAGATTTAGGAGTTGAACTAAAGTTACATTAACTGAATTAATGCACACATGTGCACTTTGTACACATGTGATTTGTACACTGTCTGTGAAGTTTTAGGAGTTGAACTAAAGTTACAAACAGAATTTGGGAGAGAGACATTTGTGTGAAGGATAGTTCTAAATCTTACACTGGCAACGAGGACTGAGAACTCCAGTCAGCGAAAACATGAAAGATGACAGTTACATTAACTGAACTAATGTACACATGTGCGCATGTGATTTGTACACTGTGAAGTTTTAGAAGTTGAACTAAAATGTGTAAAAGTTACAAACAGAACTCCCAGAGAACATTTGTGTGAAATATAGATCTAAACCTTACATTGGCAACGAGGACTGAGAGCTCAAGTCAGCAAAATCATGAAAGATGACAGTTACATTAATTGAATTAATGCACACATGTGCATTTTGTACACATGTGATTTGTACACTGTGAAGTTTTAGGAGTTGAACTAAAAGTTACAAACAGAACTCGGGAGAGAACATTTGTGTGAAACTGAAAGACAGTTCTAAATCTTACACTGGCAATGAGGACTGAGAACTCAAGTCAGCAAAAACATGAAAGATGACAGAAACAAACATGAATCCCATTGAAAGGTTTGACGTAGCATGCAATCCAAACTACAGCTGCAACAAATTGCCGTCATCATCAGAAACATGGTTCTGAGATTCACTGAGCTGCATGAGGCGAACTTCCACATTCACAAAAACATGCTTTATTTCTACACTGGATACATACGTATGGAAGTAGATGACTTTTAAAAAACACTGTCACAGAGAGAAAATTTTAAAAAAAGAAAAGCTAGCAGTTACTGCTCTCAACAATCATCTTTTACCTCCAGTTCATCACACCTGACCTACATGAGACATATCTTCAGCCAGCAATCCAAAGTGACAGAGAAAAAAATGTACACTATTACACGACTAAGACTGCAAGCTGCGAACTGAAATTTTGGTGAAGACAACGAGAATATTTGTGACCAAATCATTGGTAAGTCTAGCATATGTGTTTGAAAGGAAGTACTTGATGAAAACATAAAATACCACAAGAGCCCATGAAAGAGCAGAGGTGCAAGTCTAAGTGAGCACTCCTGCAACCATGGCTCCACATGCGGAACAGGTCAGATCACCATCAGCTAAAAAACAAAAAAAAAATGCTTTATTTCTACACTGGATACATGGAACTGGAAGTACATGACCTTTTTCTAAAACACTGTCTTTGGGAAAACAAAAAAATTAAGCTAGCAGTTGCTGCTCTCCACAATTATCTTTTACCTCAAGTTCATCACACCCCACATGAGACATGTTTTCAGCCAGCAATTCCAAAGAGACTGGGAAAAAATGGCACACTATTTCACACACACTTATGAGAGTTAGACTGCAAGCTGTGAATTGCAATTCTGGTGATAAAGAAGACGAGAATATTTGTGACCAAATCATTGGTAAGTGTAGCATATAGGTTTGAAAGGAAAATACCTGGCAAGGACCACACTAGACCTGATGAAAGCATTGAAATATACTACCGCAAGAGCCCATGAAAAAGCAGAGGTGATGGTCTAGGTGATGACTCCTGCAACCATAGCTAAGTAAACACAGGGGTTAATACTCTAAATGATGGTAAAGGAGGGATGGCTGAGTCAGATATGGAGAAAGCTGAAGTGTTGAATGAGTTTTTTGCAAGTGTCTTTGCTAATGAAGATACAAACAACATACCTAATCTCATTGAATGTAGTAAATCTAATGGAATTTCAGTTACAGATATAATAATTACTCCAGCTGCAGTAGAGAAGAAGTTGTTTGAATTGAATCAATCTAAAGTGCAGGGACCTGATTTATTACCACCTAAAGTCCTAAAAGATTAAGTAAGGAGTTAGCTGTACCACTCAGTAAGATTTATAATAAATCATTAGAGACAGGAAAATTACCCCTCGACTGGAAATCAGCAGAAGTTACTGCTATTTTTAAAAAAGGGTCAAAATCTGAGCCAGGCAACTATCGTCCGGTAAGCTTAACCTGTATAGCATGCAAAATGCTAGAATCCATCATAAGAGATGTCATAGTATCTCACTTCACTGATAATAAATTGTTTGCAGTATGCCAACATGGCTTTCGTAAAAAAAGGTCTTGCATATCACAACTACTTGAAGTTATGGAAGATTTAATTACCATGCTAGAGAATAAGTGCTCTGTTGACATAATTTACCTTGATTTTCATAAAGCTTTTGATACAGTTCCGCATGAAGATTATTGAAAAAAATGAAAGCATATGGTATAGTAGGCAAGTTGCTAAACTGGACTAGAGATTTTTTGTCAAATAGAAAAACAAGAGTAAGAGTGGGTAATTGTATGTCGACAGAGAAAGATGTTATGAGTGGTATTCCCCCAAGGGAGCATTTTAGGACCTGTATTGTTTACTATTTTTATAAATGACCTTCCAGATGAGGTGAATAATTTTTTGTAAAATTTTTGCTGATGATACAAAAATATATGACAAATCTGGTAACTATAATAGTTTGCAAGAAAACTTAAATTGCCTCCAAGACTGGTCAGACAAGTGGAATCTGTATTTTAATGTTGAAAAATGTAAAGTTTGCATGTTGGCAAAAACAATCCGGAACATGAATATAACATGAAAATGGATGGTGGAATTAGGCTGGTACAGAAATGTGAGGAAGAAAAGGATCTTGGTGTAATCTTTGATAAAGATTTACTTTCCGATATTCATAATCAAAAGAGTATAAATAAGCAAACCAAATGATTGGATTAATAAAAAGAACTTTCATTTACCTAAACAAAGAAACATTTCTAAATTATATAAAGCTATGGTTAGACCACATCTTAAATATGGCAATATAATCTGGTACCCACACTTGAAAAGACAATCAATAGCAATCGAAACAGTACAGAGAAGAGCTACAAAAATCTTTGCAAGAATATACAAACATGTCTTATACAGATAGATTAAATTACTTAAATTTGCACTCTTTAAAAGGTAGACGTATTAGAGGGGATTTGATTAAAGTGTTCAAATTATTTCACCAACAAACGGACATACAGTGGGACTATTTTTTTGAAGCTGCTAAAACAGATAGAACAAGAAATTCGGAAGGTAAGATATTTGTTAAGCAGTGTCATACTAAGTAATATGGGGAGATTCACATTCAGTAACAGAGTTATTGCTAACTGGTACAATTTGCCAATTGCACTTAAATTTGCTAAAAATACTAATGTTTTTTAAGAATTTGCTGGACTAAGACTTGAATTTTAAAGTACAGTTTAGAAGCTTTGATGAATAAGCAGGAAAATTTATCTAGCATGCATTTCAACCCTGTTTTAAAGTATAATAACAAGAGGGGACATTTAAAGGCTTAACGGCCTATGTATAAATTACGTCCCTACCACTACTACTACTACTACAACTATCTGACAACTGTGGCCCTCCTGAAATAAAACGTGGCAGAGGAAAATTTGTCCCCACGCACAGCACCATGTGCGGTTCTCCCGAACAGCTCCACGTGGGAACAGGTCAGATCACGTTCAATTAAAAAAGGTGAAAGAAGATCAACCTGAGGCTGAGGAGAAAGGAGGTGGTGGCCTAGGACACGGTGAAGACAATTATGAAACGCAGAGTTTTTTCTACTTGTAGGTGAGAAGATTTAGTTGTCCCGGATTTTCTGATTTACTTTTCTGAACCCTGCATATATCGCAGTAAGACAACGGCACGACCCAAGAAACTATCATAAAACTTACCTTTCTCGTTATATTATGAATGTATGGACAATTTCTACAATAAAAGCGAAGGCACTGGGGTCCTTGCTCTAGCCCCAGCGTACTGCCACACCATGGACAAAACGCCAACATTTTCAGCTCTCAGCTTTGCGGAAATATGAAGAAGACTGACACTATATGCGTGTTCCTCCGTTCGAAAACTCGCACACTCTGACTTGTAGCTCACCTCTTTCCGGTGTCGCGCTGGATCGAGACTAACGCACGGGTCGAGACTAACGCAAACGTCGTTTTAAACCATATTATAGTGAAACTTAACCAAAACAACCTTTCGGCACACACACACACACACACACACACACGCACGCACGCACGCACACACACACGCACGCACGCACGCACGCACCACACACACACACACACACACACACACACACACACAGAGAATTTCAGTTTCAGTTTGACTCAGGTGTCACTGCGTGTGAACAAATCCATACGCTGTACCCCATCCGCCAAGTTTCGAGACCACATTTCGCATGATTTCAAGCTTAAGATATAAATGAATTAGTGACTAAGAGGAGATAATGTAAACTACGCATTAGCCCAACACGCTGGTCAGACCTTGAGTACCTGCCTACCATTGCCTGTGCCATTATCATTATTGTATGTGTGTGTGGTGAGTGTACACGCGTGTGCGTGTTTGTGTGTGCATGGGTATGTGGACACGAGCCTGTGTGTGTGTGTCCGGCGTATGCACCTTGCGTGTGCATGTGCGTGTGTGTGTGTGTGTGTGTGTGTGTGTGTGTGTTTTTTTGTTATTGTTGTTGTTGTTGCTGTTGTTGTTCTTCAATTTAACGTCTTCCCACTTAACGTGATTGCAGACAGATTGTGTAATGATGTGTGTGTGTGTGTGCGTGTGTGTGTGCGCGCGCGTGCGTGCATGTGTGAGTGTGTGCTGTGTGCTTGTGCGCTTGTGTGTGTGTGTGTGTGTGTGTGTGAGTCTGTGTGTGTGCATAACGAATAAAGAAAAGCATAATTATTTAACATGTAAGGTAATGCCAGTGGTGTCGATCTATCATGTGAAATATTAGTACCAGCCTTGTGCACTGTATTCTTTGCTTTTGGAGAATCTAGTAATAGGTGACTTACACTGAGAATTTCCCCACATACGCCTTTAACATTTTTGCTGTATTTTGATTTGAAGTGAATTCAAACGTATCCTATGAATTAAGGTTACTGTCTCTCTAGATATCGGACTTATGAATTTGTCTAATTTAGTCTTGGGGTGAATGTCAGGATTTGGTTGTATACAACTGTGATAATATTGACTATCTGTGTCCTTCAATAACCTTTTGAAACTGTTAAAGGATGCTTTATTAATCAAAGTATAACATTCGGATAGATCTGACAGAATGTTCAGTGCAGTCGTGCCTTCAATATTTCGAGCTGCTCTCCGGGCAGCTTGATCAACTTTCTCATTTGTTGAGATTCCACAATGTGAGGGCGCCCCAAACAGAACATCACATTTATTCTTTTCATCGATAGGAGATGTGTCACGTAATTGATTTCTGTAAATGTCTTACAACTAATCTTTGGAGTTAAAGACTGTAAGGCAGAAAGAGCTGACTTTGAATCACTGCACAGTAAAAGTGGACTATTTTCTATTGAATAATTTACAACATACTTTAGGGACATTAAAATAGCAACTAATTCTGCAGTAAAAATTGACAAGTGTTTGCCAAGATGATATAATTTCTCTACTTTTAATTTTGGTATTATAAAAGCTGCTCCTGTTCTATGGTCATCTAACACTGAGCCATCTGTAAAAATTTGAAGATGATCTTTATATTGATTTTCCAAATGAGAATTTACATAATATTTTAAAAGATATGGCAGGTCGTTTTTGTTCAGTTCAGTATAGTTTGTGTCATAGTTTGCTTTGGTTTGTTTCCGTTTGGGAATGGGTGAAAAGGACGAGTTGACAGCTATTTCACTTTGGTTATGTTGTTGTGTTGTTGTTGTTGTTGTTGTTGTTGTTGTTGTGTGTGTGTGTGTGTGTGTGTGTGTGTGTGTGTGTGTGTGTGTGTGTGTGTGTTTAAAGAACAGTAGATGCGTATGATTGAATAGATTTAGTTGATTTTTATGTATTTTGCTCTTTTAGCAAAATCTGTCTCTGAATTAAGAGAGATATTTCATTTGTACAGAAACTTTTCTGTGAAAGGTTCTTTAAAACAAATTTAGAGGACATTTTCGAAACTCGTTCAAAGGTAAGATTCCAATTTCATTATAAGTCCCAATGTTACATGTATGTGTGTGAAACTCCAAGATCAAGTTTATATGCTTTGCAGTCTACACTTTGTAACTTATTAAGTAATGCTGTGGAGCACTGAAGAAGATTTCTTGAGCATAAATCAAACTAGACCGCACAAGAGCAGAAGATAGGAGTGTTAAGCTCTCTTTATCTTGTCCCCATTTTTGTTTGCTTATGATCTTTAGAAAGTTTTAAACTTTTTCTTGCTTTATTCCAAATATATTGAATATGTTGGTTCCATGACAGTTTTGATGTTAAATATACTCTTAGGAATTAAACAGATTTGACGTATTGTAAGACCGACCCATTTCAGGGTAAATTGTGGAAGTTTCTCTGGGTCACATCCAGAGTTAAAAAGCATTAGATTTGTTTTTTTCTGTCGATAGGGTCAATCCATTTTCATGTAAGAAACTACTTATTTTGTTTAATTCATGTTGATATTTGATCTTTACGTATTTTTAGGGATCTTAATAGTTTTTTTTTTTTCATAGTGACTTTCATCCACAGACATATGTCATCAGCAAACTGTACTAAGAAAGAAGAAAAGAAAAAAGAACACCCCGAAGGTTCTAGAGAGGACCCAGAGAAGCGCTGTCTTCAGCTGCCTTTAGAGCAGTCCTGTACCACCCATGGAGGCCTGCGCTGTGTTGACGATGGGTACAGGCACGCGCAGGACACTCCATTAAGATATCAAGGGACATAACTGCTCCCGAACAGAGGTAATCAGACTACAGGATACAACTCATAACAACCTTAAAATAGCATCCCCATAGGTGTACCAGCCCGTATTTCATGACTGCAGAGCCCACCGGCAATAGACACCACCCCCAGCTGCCGAGCACACCCCACAGACCCAACCACCCTGCCCCACGGACAGATGAAGACAGTGCCACTCCAGACACAGCCAAGCTTTCGCCATACGGTCTTATGTGCCCTCAAGAGAGAATCCAAAGTTGTAGTCTTTCCCACTGTCACCAGGACTTTCCCTGTGGTCAGTGGGTCTTTCCTCACCGTTACTGGACCTTTCTCCAGGGTCAGCCTAGTTAAGGCAAAGAAAAAAAAAAAACGAAAGGTGCTGGGGAGGACCCAGAGAAGCACTGTCTTCACCTATCTTTAGAGCAGTCCTGTACCACCCTTGGAGGCCTGCGCTGTGTTGACGATGGGTACAGGCACGCGCAGGAAGAAAAAGAAACACCCGAAGGTGCTGGGGAGGACCCAGAGTAAACTGTACTAAAACTATGTCTTTGGGTAAGCCTGTTGCTATATGTGCAATTAGGATATTAAATAAAACTGGAGATATGATCCTGTGTGAAGATCCATTTCCAGTATACTAGTGTTGGGATATGTATGCTCTTGTCTTGTTTGAATAATTCTACTTTGAAGAAAAACTTTGACATAGTTATACATGGTTCCATTTATTCCAATAATTTTCCAGTTTATACAAAAGTCGTTCATGCCATACTTGTTCGTACGCTTTCCTTATGTCAAAGAACGTTGCCAGGATGTTTTTTTCGACTTGCGAACTGTTGTTTAACATGTGTGTGTGAGTTTCACTAGATGTTCTATTGCTGATCTGCCTTTCTGAAAACCGCTTGATTTATAGTAGGGAGGTGTGTGTGTGTGTGTGTGTGTGTGTGTGTGTGTGTGTGTGTGTGTGTGTGTGTGTGTGTGTGTGCGCGTGTAGGTGTGTGTGCGCGTGCAGATGTGCATGTGTTTGCATGTATGTGATCTATGGGCTTGTGTGAGCATGCTCCTGCACGCATGCATCTGCACAAGTATGTGTACGTATATGTGTGTAAGTGTGTGTGCCTGTGTATATGAACATGCATGTGCGCGCATGTCATGTGTGTGTATGTGTGCGCGCGCGCATGTGTGCACATATGTGCGCGCGCGCGTGTGTGTGTGTGTGTGTGTGTGTGTGTGTATGTGCATGTGTGTGTATGTATGTGCACGTGCATGCATGTGCATGTGTGTACGCATAAGCACGAGCGTGCGCATGTGTGTGTGTCTGTGTCTATGTATGCACCTTTGTTTGGGAAAAGAATGTTCGGAAGATGACATAATAATAAGAATAATAACGATAACAGTAGCAACAAGAATAACGACAACAACAACAACAACACATACACACACACCCCCGCACACCAACGCATACACACTCAAATCTACAATTCACGCATCTGCATCGCCCCACCGATGAACACCCCACACACACACACACACACACACGCACGCACGCACGCACGCACACACACACACACACACAGAGTTTTCTTTACCCTTTTCCATCTCTAGAAGCATCATATCATAGGCTTGCCTGCTCAAACGGGACTGGGGTAGCTTCAAGATCTTCAACCAATACTTAATACATTTCACAAATGTACTTATATACAAAAGGTATCTGCCCATTTCTCCATATAGAACGGTGTTGGATGAATGAATAGGTACTTGAAGGAAACGCTTTATAGCATACGTATGTACTTTTTCCATCTGCGAATTTTCATGTAAGCCCCAAATTTCAGCTGCATATGTAAGAAGAGGTTTTATCTGTGCATCAAACATTTCCCAAAATACACCACAGTCTGTACAATTCAGTTTTCTCAGAGATTTCAGAATTTCAATAGTACCTTTTTCCCTTTTTCTCAGAGATTCTTCCCATGCGTAACAGAGAGTTAATTTTGTTGAAAATATCATTCCAAGATATTTATATGAATTAACTACTTGAACATCTGCGTTTCCATAGGACCATTTTTCATACACTGATAGGTGGCCGCCCATTCTAAAGGCCACTATATTCGTCTTATCCAAGTTAACTGATAAACCTAACTGGTCTGCTTCTTCTTTAAATACATTTAGTTGGTTTTGCAAACCTACAACTGTTCCGGACAGAAGAACAACATCCCGTCATCAGCATACAGTAGTTAAACTAATTCAACTGCTCCAGGTATCATCTGGATACCATGTCTTCCTTTGCGGGACAATTTCCACCGCCAGTTCGTTTATGAAAAAGAAAACAACTGAGGACTCAACAAGCATCCTTGTTTTACTCCATTTGGACAATCGAAATGATCGGAATACTCACTCTTCACACGTACACATGCAAGCACTGAGTTGTAGACCCTCTAATAGCCATGTACAATTTACTATTAACACCACTTTTACGGAGTGCATTCTACAGAGCATTCTGATTTACCGAGTCGAAGGCCTTCTTGAAATCTACAAATGCCATGTAGAGCTTCGATTTGCAGAGTAGATGTTTCTGAATCAAAGAATATAGAGTAAATATATGATCTATGGTGCTGTAACTGGTTCTAAAACCTGCTTGTTCTTCCACTATTTTTTCTTCAGTTTCAGCCCATTCAGTTCATCTTGCATTTACTATGTAAGTGTGGATTTTACTTAAAATGCTGGTAAGTGATACTCCACGATAGTTGTCGGGATTGTTCACGTCTCCTTTGTTTTTGTAAATTGGCACACACACACACACACACACACACACTTTCTCTGTCTCTCTCAGTCTCGCTTCTTTGATGACTAATAGGAGGGTCGCTTTGTGTGTGTGTGTGTGTGTGTGTGTGTGTGTGTGTGTGTGTGTGTGTGTGTGTGTGTGTGAGTGTATGTGTCCGTCTGTCCGACCGTCTGTAAGTCTGTCTTCTTTGACGACTAATAGGAGGGTCGCTTTGTGTGTGTATGCGTGCGTGCGCGCGTGTGCGTGCATGCGTGCGCGTGTGTGTGTATGTGTGTGTTCTTTCCCCCCTTTTCTTCGTAATTAATTCATTTATTCTTGTTTGTTGTTTTTCAGTGTTTTTTTTTTTTCCCTTTAAGTTTATCTGCATGTCAATGTTGATGGAGAAACCAATCATCCATCTTTTCAATTTTTTTTTTCTTTTAAAAGATACGTTTGTTTGTAAAGTTTAGTAGCTAGTCATGCTTAATTAGTTGCCAGTCACTCTTAGTCCCTCACTGGGGCCAGGGCCAAATGCAAAAAAGCATATATTTGCTTATCTGGTACCCTTGGAAATAAAGATTATCAATCAATCAATCAATTAATCTCTGATTCATCGGGGCATTCCGTAATCAAATGGCTGTTTTTCTTTTTGTTTGTTTGTAAATTTGTTTTTTCTTTTTTGTTTTATTTTGCTGATCAGTAGAATAAGATATTTTGAAACATTGAAATACAAATTCCAAACGCTGGACCAGTTTTATAATTGTTTTCTTTAAGGGTAGGGGTGGTATATTTATTGTCAAAGTATGCATAAATGTTAGTGTTGTCTGAAACAATCTTCCTTTCGCGCACGCGAGTGTGCGTGTGCACGCGCATGTGCGTTTTTTGTATGCACTGCATGGGGTTGTTTTTGTCTGCATGAGTGTGCATGCATATGCGCACGCTTTTAAATGTATAGAAGAAAAAAAAAAAAAGCAAGCGCTCGTCCGCTTACTCTCTCTCTGGTGTGTGTGTGTGTGTGTGTGTGTGTGTGTGTGTGTGTGCTCCATTCCCATCTTTCTATCAAGTTTTCTCAGGATTGATCAGTAGAGTGTGAGCATTGATAATCAGGTGAACAGATCGATCGATGCACCAACAAACGTGGAGCAAAACGTGTCTGTAAAACTTCTGCGGTGATTAACATTACCGTCCACAACCGACATACAAGATTTTCAACAAAATGTGCAGTGTGTTTTTCGGTGTGTTTTGAAGGGTTGTGTGAATAAGTTTCTAATCTATTTATTTATTTATTTACTTATTAATGAGCAGTGAGATGACTTCAACGTGGTGACAGCCCTGCCCTTTGCAGTCGGCTGGGTTATAAGCAACATCCCCTGCCCTTTCAACTGACGTACAATACAAAACTCTGGAATGCGACTGGGTTGATTCTCGGGGTTTAATCTGTAATAAATGTGCCAAAGACAGGAGGTGGCATCTCTCTAATCTGTCCGGCATCAAGCTGTAAGTCTTTGTCCCTGCATTGGGCGCGAACTCTGCTTTTCTTGACGGGCCTGTCTTCATGCAGGCGTTACGTCATCACGTGCATCCAAGGGTGGACATAGGCACATGACGGACTATTAACTTTGCTTTCAAGCGCCGGTGGCTGTGCCCTTTCCTATTCACCCTCCGCTTGGTCTAACTGGTGCGCTGTGAAAGTGCTGACCTGCAAACAACGGCAACGACAACGACATGTTGAATGTTGGCCAGTTATTGGCATCAAAGCTATACCTGTCCCGTTGACATGCTCAAGGGAGATAACGCTTGGCTATGCTACAGGAGCCACACACTTTCTATCCTATTCATCATCCTCACCCTCATTGATCAGCATAAAAGAAGCATATCAGATTCTGTGGCCCTTCATGGCCTGCTATCATTGATATCTCTAGGAGGAAATGGAAACAGCAACACCAAAATTCCATCCAGGCTGACCGCTACTACCACCTAAGCAGAGATCAAGTGCTACTGTTCAGACTAAGGACTGTACATAACAGACTGAATGCACCACACAAAAAGTACCAAAAGTACAAGATTGGCGAGTCTGCGATGTGTCCATGCAGCGAGGCTGAAACGGAGACCGAGCACATTACTACAGGACTGTTGCCTCCATGCTACTGCCAGGCAGGACACATGGCCGGAGCCAGTGGCTCTGAGGGCCAGGCTCTATGGGGACCTGGTGGACCTGCGGAGGACAGCCAACTTCCTGCGGGCAACTGGCATCACCATCTGAGTGTTTGAAAAGAAGATTGATGTCTCTGTTCATCTGCATGTTTATGCTGTTGGTGAATTTGTGTTGAGGTCCGGTATCGGCAAGTTCATGGGGACAGTCATTGGATGGACGTGGTGGCACCATCTGGAGAGGCATGCCCACTCACGCCGGCTCTGCAACTAAATTACTGTTGTCAGTAGGGGGGCTTAGTATGTGGTGTATATTGAATCAAACAGCGCCAGTTTCAGCAAGGAGGTGTCACTGTGTGCGGACCAGTCCATATACGCCACACCACATTCATTAAGTTTTGATACCACACTATGCATGATTTGGAGCTGATGGATAAATGAATGAATGACTGAGATGAAAGAATTTAAGAGGAGGGTCTCGTGGCTACAACTTAGCGGACGCCTGACCTATGCATTAGCCTTACGTGCTGGTCAGACTTTTGAGTACCTACCTAACATTGGCTGAGCTATCACCGTCATCGTATGTGTGTGTGGCGAGTGTGCACGTGCGTGTGTATGTGTGTGCATGGGTGTGTGGGCACAGGCACATGCGTGTGTGTGCCTGTGTAGGCGGCGTGAGTGCATGTGCTTGTGTATGCGTGTATCTGTGTGCATGTGTGTGTCTGCAACACACACGCATGCATGCTTGCATGTGTGTGTGTGTGTGTGTGCAGATGTGCATGTGTGAGATTTGTGGGCTTATGTAAGCATGCACCTGCATGCACGCATCAGTATGTGCACTTGTACGTGTACATATGTGTATGCCTATGTATATGGGCGTATATGCATATGCATGTGGGAATGTGGATGTGCGTCTGTGTGCTTACATTATGCAACGTGTGTGTGTGTGTATGTATGTGTGCATGCATCCATGTACATGGTATGCGCGTACTGCCACTTAAGTGGCACAAACGAGAAAGCATCATCACAAAAGCTGAATTTTTACATCAATTCAAGACTGATCAGGCCTCGTGATCTTGAACAATTATACAAAATGCACAGAACTGACTATAAAGATTTAGATGATTACTTTAATGACTACATAAATGTTTATCTTTACAGATGGTGTTACTGGTCTTTAGAACACTTGAGAAAGACTGCAGGTCCAGACTGCATTGTCTGTGAATTATTGCAGAACACTGGTATCATGCAGTGGACTTTTTTTAATGTGAAATTGTGTTATACTTCGATACAGGAATGTTTCCGGAAAACTGTTTCCTTTTGTTAAACAACGCATTAAAAACTTTAGAATTACACAGGAAGGTCCATTTCTCTCACAGTGCATGGTTCAAACTTTTCAGTTCTGTTGTCAATGGTAGGCTGTCAGGTCAGAACAGATGGAAGAAAATTCATTATGAGCAGTTTTGTGTGCGTGCGTGTCACTGTGTGTGTGCGTGTCAGTGTCAGTGTGTGTGTGTGTGTGTGTGTGTGCGTGTGCGTGCTCTCTTTGAAGACTTTAATAGGTTATAAGTTTGCATTCATGGCACTGTACAAAAACAATTTTCATACAGCTGCAAGCTATACAGTTTACATGGACATGACTCAACTAACAAAAACCTGTTAAAGTCTATTTTACTGAAAATGGAATTAAGAGGTAAGTCATAGTACAAGTGTGTGAAGACTCGATGAAATTAAAAAGTGGAGGGCAAGATGTGCTGCTAAATTTTACAAGAGACATTAGATGTCCAGCAGGAGTGAGGCAGAAGATGCATGTAATCAGCCTCCATCATGCAGTCGTCAGCATCGCAGGCTGGAGTCCATCAGCGCCCGTCATTGGTGGCATTTTCCAGTCTCTGCCACCTCCTAACCAGAACTGAATTTACTGTGACATTGAATGGGACGACTGGATCGATGCTGATGAACTGTACACACTTACTGGACACACGTTTTGTAACCACTGCTCAACTAGCCTGACCAACACAGCAGGTGTCTACACCTCTCAGCATTCTGGATGATGGAATCTAGGTAGTGCAGAACACAGCCCTGGCCGTAGCGTCAGACCAGAATGGATTTCTACAGCATCATCTGCATACGCCTCATTCCTACCGGCTACCGATCATCAGAAAAAGTCCCAAACCATCTCTGCCCTTTTACGCCCTGCTTTCAAAGTGGCCTTTCAAAAAGTATTCAAGTTTCTTCAGCACAGCCACGTCTATGGCGAGTTTATGTCAAAACTGTTGGCATTATCACGTGCATGGGGACTGCTGTTGCATGGAGGTAGTGGCCCCCTCTGTTGCGGCATGCTCACTCACTCCAGGTAATTACTGTCCTCAACAAAGCGCTTAGATGTGGTACTGGATCACAATGGGCACTACTGACCACCACTTAAAAGGATTCAGCAGCAATGCAGAGTCTCCTCAGGTGGGTTGTCATGAAGGTCCAATGCCGATTGTTCATACGGGTGGGTCTGCTACAGCACAGACCTGGTAGCAGCGGTGTATGAAGTGGCTGGAATGATCGCTAAGATAATAATGTGACTGGACAGCAGTGAAGGAGGCAGAGAAAATAAGCCAGTACACATATCAAATAAAAGAATGGTGATCTAAATTACCAAACATGCTCAAAACAAAGCATGTGCGGGAAGGGGACTGTCGTTTTAAAGGTGGATAAACAGGGGGCCGGAACAGCTCAGTGGTAAAGCGCCAGACTCGTAATCTTGATGATCCTGGAGTTGCGGGTTCGAATCTCCACTGGGTCGTTTCGGTACAGGGGGATTTTTCCCTCAGAGTTAACATTGGTTCTGACTCCATTTCCCATACATTCCTTCAAATGAGACTAAAAACTGAGGATTATAACACGCATAACATCTTGCACTCATGTAAAATGCCATCACCAACTTTCGAAAGAGAAGGCCAGTTTGGCCGTTGGTATGGATGACACGTTACACACAGCACACACCTCCCTGAAGTTGGAGTATGGCTGCCATAATGGCGGGATAAAAAAGGTCATAACACAAAAACTCCACTCCCTCTATTGGATAAATAGGATTAATCATTTTTTTTTTTTTTTTTTGCATCAGTTGTCGGATCAATGGAGCACCTAAGGTGGTGACTTCTAAAAAAATTTTTTCTCCTTAGGTTGAAATCCATCTCTTCCTTTTTTGGTGCTTCACACTGTCCTCTTCATCTGCCAAAAAAGACAAAAAGCGAAAAAACAAAACAAAAAAACCATTTCCACTACTCTTTTTTTTTATTTTATTTTTTTTAATCCTTGCATGTCTATGCAGGGAGTGTCCACGGGAGTATCAGCCTGCGTATGCAGGGGAAAAAAAATACAGTTCTCCCAGTAGATATCAAACATTATGCTGCATGGAAGTCTTTTGTCCGCATGACTGGGACACTTCACTCAGTTCCCAACCCATTTCCTTCTTCAGCTAACCTTTATAGGAGGCTGCTTTGGACCGCACAGTCCCCATGATGTGTGTCTCTCATGATCCATACATTTCACTGAGGCTTCGTCTTTATCAGGCTGGAGACTCAAGCGGCTGACACACGAGCCTCCCCGCCTGTACGCTTCGGAAGCACCGGTCGAACCCGATCCCAAACGTACCGTCTGTCACAGTAAACATACATCTCAAATGGACTTCGGCATCCAGTTAAACCTGAATGTTCGAGATAGACCGTGATCTATTCGAAACGGACAGTTAGTATCCTCCAACCAATTAACGCTCAGCATTGAGCCAACACCCAAGGCAAATGGCGTCGTCCAGCAAGGCGGTCAGGCTGTCCGATTCGGAGACCAACATTTGATTGAATTGTAACAAGGCCATGATGTGCTTGGATTGTCAACTCAAAAAATAATAAGAATCTAAATATTCAAGAAAAAGCTTCATATTCAATTGTACAGTCCTTTGAAGCGGCATGTGGGATCAAACTCGAAGGTTTCAAAACTATCATGAAGCACTCCGTCGGTTCGACACTGACTGGTTGGACTGCACAGGTTCAAACATTTCGTCTCAATTGTACGGACAAAAAGGCTCGTGTGTCAGCAGCATCACTGACTTGAAACATCTCTGAAACAGCCCAGGGTCCAGGGGCCGTCTAGGCCCTGGTGGGGTCCAGGGGCAATGCCCTGGTTTGAGGCCCAGGGGGTAAAGCCCCCAGTCGAAATAGAATTCAACCATTATCAAGACCCTTTCAATGATCTCTCATCACACAATCACTATGCAGCAAAGTAAAGAATCCAAAATAAAATACCTACCTGTACACACTTACATTTGAATAAATTCCTTTCAAAAACAAAAACTTAGTGTTTGTTTCAACAACCATACAAGTAGCTTGGCAATGAAAGTGTCATATCCTTCACGGTGGTCACGGTTATTGTACATGTCATTTCTTGTTTATACCCAAGCCGACCTTACTGCATATTACTTATTTGGGGCATCACACTGTCAAAACAAAATCAGTCAGTGTCCTATTATAACAACAACAAAAAAAAACAAACAAACAAAACAAAAAACAAACAAAGGGGGGGGGGGGGGGGGGGGGGGGGGGGGGGGAGGGGAGGGGAGACATTAATCTTATCAAGTAATCAGTCTGCTCTGGTTGCAATCCAGTGCAACATACTTTTTGCAGGGCACACGTTTAAACAGCACTGTTACAACCCACGATCAATGTAGTTAAATAAACAAAAAACAAGTAGGCTAACTCTTGCTCCCACAAGAAAGCAAATACATGCCCCTAGCTCCAAAGGATTGCTGCTTATGACACCGAATCGCCTAGCAGATATGACAGCACAGAGCACACAGAACAAACAAGGAAACATCCCCAAGGTGGTTTAGCTCTTTTCAACACAGCGAAGTGAGAATGTGCCATTCACCACTTGTTTACTTCCGAAAACAAGTCGGAAAAGCTGGATACTGTACAAGACTTGAAATGATTTAGCAGTTTGCTATTTTTTTTTTTTTTTTTATTTATATTTTTTTTTAAATTTTTTTTAAGCGGACTTTCTTTTTTCTCAGGTGTATGTTGTTTTTCCTGCCTCTGAAAATCAGGTGGTTTTCTCAGAAATCCTTGGATAGTTCTTCAGCCTGAACCTTATATATAATGGAAGATCTACATTATCAGCAGCAGCATATAGTGAGACCTAGTATTACAAAATGTATGAAACATGGCAAACTTCCCTTCCCCTTCTAAGGGAGTGTGTACTCTAAAGTGACATCGTGTAAAGATTATACTAAAGCGTCCAAACTCTGGAGGATCTGTGTCATCTTAGCGTGTTGTTCAAATGACATAACTGACTGCTTTTTTTTTTTCACTCAGAAAAACAGAAATTGAATGAACAGACAGACAGAAAGGATCTTGAGAACTAAGTTTTCAGTGAAACATTTTGAACAGTTCATGCAATATCATGGTTTTACAAGCGTCTCTGCGTCACATGCCACCCATGAAGCACAATGAAATCTGGGAAAAGCCGGCAGCTCAGTCCTCCAGGCACATGTAAAATAATGCAAGATGACTGTGTTTCCAGGTAGTGTGGTCCATGCCGGTCACCCTGCTACTTCTGGCTGGCTACAGTGTGACGTGACAGCCACACACACTCCAAAGGCCATACAGCAGACATGCACACCTAGCGAAGGAGAACTGTGCAGGTGGTCAATGTATCCCATACTCCTGTACAGGACAGCACATGACCATGGGCGGCTGAAGTCAAAAGTGCCAGCTTTCACATAGTGTCGCCGCAGGGATGCGAACCCACAAACTCCGACTGTGGCTCTACCCTGATGCTAATCAGGGACTGTGTTTGCTGTATGTGTCACCAGTGCTCTTGGCACAGAATGACTGGAGCTTAATGCAGCACAGAGTTAAACACTGAAGTATGGCTATCCTTTGTTGTTTGTCCATTCTGATGGGGTCAGTCTGATGTGTACTGGACAACAGTCTGCTTACAGAAATCTGTCCATCAGAAACTTGAAATTTGTCACACAGAAACAGAAATGTTCACAAACTCACACAAAAAAAGCAACAACTCATTCAGTCTGTGTTCAGGTGGCTCATTTATTGACAGAAAGTGATCATGTACGATTCCAGGCATCTTTTCTTTCTAATCAAAATTCACATCTACCCCTCTCCCCTCCCTCCCATTTTTTTTCTGCCCTCCCTCCCCCTTCGAAATTGACACAATGACTTTTAAGATTTTCAAACATGTTTCAGAAATTCAAAGGAAATCGCTCCCTGCAGTGTGGCCACTACATGGAGCCATCTGTGACTGCAGTCTTGTTGTGAGGTGGGCTGTGTAAACAGCCACAATCCTGGCTGCATGTATCACTTGACAAACCTTAAAGTTAAATTACCTTAAGATAAAATCATCCTAAAAATGTCCTTATATCTGGGTTTGTCTAGAAATCAGAACCTTAGTATCCCAAAATCATATCCTCAACTCAAAGACGCACTTGCTATGGGGGATGAGGTTCAGAAGACCCAAGGGGTTGAAGCTGCCTTTTTCTCACACGCTGACCCCAGTCAGTTCCCATCAAGTTGGCTTACTTTGCTGCAAGCCTTCAACATCTAAAATCTATAGAGTTACGCAAGCATAGAGGCATCAAAATGTGTACTTTGTGGTCAGCAGAACGTATCTAATAATGTAGCTGATACACTTTAAAAAAATGTTGACACAGATACATTATGCCTAAAAATTTCCATCAAAATAGTAGAACTTCAGTCTCATCAAACACCAAGTTTAATCACAACAGATAGGTTTAAAAATTATGCGTGATGCCTTGGTGCCAATCTGAGGTAAAAAAAAATCTCTCTAAAAACTAACGAAAGAAGTGTCTGGTGTTTGCGTTTCAATGGTGTGACTTTTTCAGTCCGATTCGTTGTCTGTAGAACTCCCAACACTGACATCATCTACAGTATGATATCAAATTCACAGTTTTTTTTTCAGCAAACGTTTGTAAGTTTGAGGTCTGAAGAGTTAATTATGATAAAGCTCACGTTCTTTAGCACGCAGACATCTTAAAAAATGAAACAATCTGAATTTCCCATTTTTTGCTATCCATAAACAAAACAAAACACACCCAAATGATAATAATAATGATAATAAAAAAATGATACTGTTTCACTCTTTCATTAAAAACAAAAAAAAATCATGATAATCTCAGTTCACACATTTTGTCACACTAAATCCAGCATGTTTCAAAGTGGAACTCTCAAAACTGACTCACATGGAAGAGCACCTATTATCATTGTCTGATAAAGCAGAGCACCTGTCTCACATGGCCGACACTCAGTGAGTCACTCACATGACTGACACACACACGCAGAGTCACTCACATGACTGACACACTCAGACACAGTCTCTCTCGCTTGACCGACCCACAGCGAGTCCTACAAGAGTTCCTGCGAGGCACTGACACAGTTAGTCTTTCCAGCGATGGTTGCACTCACTGCTGCAGCATTTGTAGAACGTTGTCATGGGTTCGTCAGCCGAGCGGGTCTGGATCTGCATGAAGTAGGCCCGGTCATGGCGGCACTTGGGGCACGTCGCTGCAATCAGATACAAAACCGATTTAATACAGTTACAAAACACACCCCCACAATCCCTGCTTTAAAGCCCTGCGATCACAAAATAAAGTGCAAGAATGGGACGCAAGCCCTGTGCACTCAAGCCATTCCCTGCACACCTGGAAACTCCACTTCTACCCCACCCCCACCCCCCTCCTCTCCCAAACATCTCCATGATGTCTTTACTCCCTTTCCCTGTCCCAAACATTGTGTAAAGGCGTTTGCGAACATTTTTTCCTTCAGCATGCAAACACTGCAGCGCAGACCAGGAGGAATCTGCACTGACTCACTTGTAAATGTCGACACTTAAAAAAAAAAAAAAAAAAAAAAAAACACTGTTGAAAAAAACTGTTCTCAATGTCATCAGTATGGGGCCTCCTAGTGGACAGTGTCACTTACCAAGAGTTCTCTAATAGGAGTCTATATAAAACTGAGGTTTCATATGTGTACGCATGCATAACAATAACAATTAACATCCTGCACATCTGTAAAACTCCCATCACTTTTGGATGACAGCGCCAGTTTGGCCATCGACCTGAATGGCAGGTATACACACAGCTTGCACCTAAAGAAGGAAAATACGCCCCCCCCCCCCCCCCCCCCCCCCGATTATTAACCAACTGACTGAATGATGCAGGAAACGAGTGAAAGTAGCGCCAGCAGGCAGCTCTTCAGTCAGCTCTGTCCTGGTAATTCAAAGGAAAGTGTGGGCTGTACAGTGCTTAGAGCTTGATCTCAAACTGAGGATAGATGCTGTCTAAGTACTCTCATCATAAACAATAATAAGAAGTGTGTCATGCTTGTGTTGCCACTGGATATATATTCTCATGTATATACAGCTCATGCTGGGACTGGGGTGTTCCGGGTACAGTTGTGTATGCCGAGCCAGAGGAGCTGTGTGGAAACAATAACAAGGAGAGGGTACAGATGAGAACCCCCGCCCCACTCAAAAAAAAAAAAAAAAAAAAAAAAAAAAAAAAAAACAAAAAACACACGATCACAAGCAACCTTGTGAAATGGCAATCTGCAACACCTTTTCATTTCTGCATTTGTAATAATTCACAGGGCCAACCACAATACCTGAGGAGAACCAAAAAGTGCTTCACTACAGACAGGATTCGTTTCATATCATGGGCATTGCTTGGGTTAAAATCAACCAACTGTGTGTGGGCAATAATTCATCACATGTTCACTATGTGACATGTAGCCTGGCTTCGGCTGCTGGGAAGTATTCCCAGAATGTCAAAACTGTACATGTGTATGCATACCATTATCATTTCTTTCATGTGTATGCATACCATTATCATTTCTTTCTTTATGTGCATTTTTTTTCCTTGAAATATTCTTTGACTTGGGGGGAAACAAAAAAGATGTGAGTTACAGAATATTACATTATTTTCAGTTTTTGTTTCTCTTCTCTAAAGTTTTAAAAAGAAGAAAAAAAGGATTAAAAAAAGTTCCCCAAAACATTATAATTTATTTGGACAAGAACTGAGAGCAAGACTTACAGCCACTGGCAATGATAATAAAAATTGTAAAACTATGTGTATACATAATGATGATAATGATAGTGTGTGTGTGTGTGTGTGTGTGTGTGTGTGTGTGTGTGTGTGTGTGTGAGAGAGAGAGTGTGTGTGTGTGTGTGTGTGTGTGTGTGTGTGTGCGCGTCAGTGCACTAGGATGTGCAGTGCACTAGGATGCTGTTGGAAACTATATGAATAGAAAAAAAAACGATGGCTTGAAATTGCCCTTTCCCTGTCCCTCACACTGGTCAAGGCATAGGAGCAGGGGAGACAACCCACAATGAATTCCTGCACAGATGGCCATGACCTGTGATTAACCACAGCAAGTTACCTGTGCAACAACTGACTTTGCTGTTTCCATTATAATTACCTGTGTAACAAGATATACCAACAACACAAATTATCATCATTGTTATGATTTCTTTGTTAGAAGACAAAAATGATTATCATCATCATGATTCACAACAACTGAAATACTACAGATGCTGACCAGGGAGATGTATAAAAAAAAAAAAAATCACCTCCCAACTCCGCTCACACTATCCTGACCAAGCACTGCTAAGTTCAGCCTTCACACTCAACAGTCCACTCTGCTACAGAAACATTCTGCTGGAGGTTCAGCCAATCCTGAACAGGTGAAAATACTGTGTACAACCATCAGCTTCAGAATGGGGCAAAGATGTCACTCACTGCCAGATAGTGTAAAAGCCAGTGAAGGCCAATTCCCAGCCCACAGCTTATGAAGTCAGGAGAACTAAACGACAGCCGCAATAGTTTCCGTGAAGTTTCACTGTCCTTGTTTCCAGTTCTCTTCCCATACCCTGGCCAGTTCAGGAAGGTCAGCAGCATCGGCATTAGCAGAATCCTGCTGACTCTTCAAAAAAGAAAAACGGTAGTTATTTTTCTCTTGAGAGAGGAGTGGGTTTGTAATTCCTTGCTGAACTGATGCTGCATAAAGTTCACATTCAGGCATTTAACTCTATGACCAAAAAACTGAACAAGAAAAGTTCACAAAACTGACTGCCTCAAATATATGAAGATATGTATGTTCATCAGATACTGAATGTAGCATGCATACAACATGACACACAAACACTGGCAGATGAACGCTGAAGAACGTATGCACACACAAACACAAAAAGGCACCAAAACATGCAGAAGAAGAGAACTCACCTTCCGTGCTGTCCACATTTTTCCCAGGCATCAGCACCACCCAATACTACATCGTCCACCTCCTTCAGCTTTGGATACCGTCGTGACGATATCTGCACGAAGCATGAAAACAATCAGATTAGTTGATATGAAGCAGGCCTGCTATTGTTCCAATTATGCCCAAACAAGCCATTTCAAAATGTGAAACATGTAAAGCCCTGCACATGTTCATGCATACAGTTTAAAAAGAAGAGAAAGAGTTCAGCTTGTGGATGTATGTTTCCATGGCACCAATGGTGGCGCTCATCATGGTTTGATCAACCTATAATTAAGATCAAAAAGTTTTTTTAAACATTGTGCTGCCTTGTGAACAAAAGAATTCTGAGGATACACAACCACATTGTGATCCGGTTTCCAATCTCAAGTTTCGACAACAGATTGTAATAATCCATTATGTGAGAAATGCTGGTGACTGCAGTCATTCATTGATGTTTCTACAGTCTTGCAAATTTCAGCATGCTTGTAATAATGTCAAAACCACTATCAATCAATCTATCTAGTAAATCAATGAGAGGAAAGTTTATGAAAATAAATAATAAAACATTCATTCAAACTTATTTGCACTTTAAAAAAAAAAGCAATTTCTATTAATACAGCAGGAACACTTCATTTCAGAAATACTGGAAAGATTTTTGCCTCCAGACTAATCATTATTTCAGCACTAAATGCTAGTCAAACATGTAAGTTTAAAATGTAAAAAACTTAAAAGGAAAATACTTTAAAAATGTTAAAGTAAAAAAAATAAAAGCTTGCGGAAAAGGCTTGTGCAGATAAAGTTTATAACAGGACAGAAAGCATTAGTTACATTAACACAGCCCTTAGCCTTATAGTGAGTAATCAATGTTATTCTTATTGAGACCCTAAATCCACATACATACAAATGCAGAACACTCAGAATGTTCATTGTTATGGTTTGGTGACCATGGTCCCAAAACCTTTGGACCCAGTACTTCTCTGCCTGCAAGTAGCTGTCGGTCACATAACAAAAAAAGGGAGATGTCCAAAGCCAGTCTTGTAGCTGATGCAATGAGGGCTCTCTAAACTGGGTCTTTGCCCCCAAAGAAATGTATATCACTGATCAGAAACTAGTAATACATTATGGATGCAGAATATCGAGTAACTAACTGATCTGAATAGGGCCTTCAAATCAAAAGCTATAATCGAGTCAACAACAGTGCTGTTAAGCTTTTAGCTCATGTTGTTTGGAGTGAATGCCCTTGGTGAAGTTGGTTCAAATCAGTCGATGCACACATGAACACTTTGCACACATGTGATTTGTACACTGTCTGTGAAGATTTAGGAGTTGAACTAAAGTTACATTAACTGAATTAATGCACACATGTGCACTTTGTACACATGTGATTTGTACACTGTCTGTGAAGTTTTAGGAGTTGAACTAAAGTTACAAACAGAATTTGGGAGAGAACATTTGTGTGAAGGATAGTTCTAAATCTTACACTGGCAACGAGGACTGAGAACTCCAGTCAGCGAAAACATGAAAGATGACAGTTACATTAACTGAACTAATGTACACATGTGCGCATGTGATTTGTACACTGTGAAGTTTTAGAAGTTGAACTAAAATGTGTAAAAGTTACAAACAGAACTCCCAGAGAACATTTGTGTGAAATATAGATCTAAACCTTACATTGGCAACGAGGACTGAGAGCTCAAGTCAGCAAAATCATGAAAGATGACAGTTACATTAATGAATTAATGCACACATGTGCATTTTGTACACATGTGATTTGTACACTGTGAAGTTTTAGGAGTTGAACTAAAAGTTACAAACAGAACTCGGGAGAGAACATTTGTGTGAAACTGAAAGACAGTTCTAAATCTTACACTGGCAATGAGGACTGAGAACTCAAGTCAGCAAAAACATGAAAGATGACAGAAACAAACAAATGAATCCCATTGAAAGGTTTGACGTAGCATGCAAATCCAAACTACAGCTGCAACAAATTGCCGTCATCATCAGAAACATGGTTCTGAGATTCACTGAGCTGCATGAGGCGAACTTCCACATTCACAAAAACATGCTTTATTTCTACACTGGATACATACGTATGGAAGTAGATGACTTTTAAAACACTGTCACAGAGAAAATTTTAAAAAAAAGAAAGCTAGCAGTTACTGCTCTCAACAATCATCATCTTTTACCTCCAGTTCATCACACCTGACCTACATGAGACATATCTTCAGCCAGCAATTCCAAAGTGACAGAGAAAAAATGGTACACTATTACACGACTAAGACTGCAAGCTGCGAACTGAAATTTTGGTGAAGACAACGAGAATATTTGTGACCAAATCATTGGTAAGTCTAGCATATGTGTTTGAAAGGAAGTACTTGATGAAAAACATAAAATACCACAAGAGCCCATGAAAGAGCAGAGGTGCAAGTCTAAGTGAGCACTCCTGCAACCATGGCTCCACATGCGGAACAGGTCAGATCACCATCAGCTAAAAAACAAAAAAAAAAAAATGCTTTATTTTCTACACTGGATACATGGAACTGGAAGTACATGACCTTTTTCTAAAACACTGTCTTTGGGAAAAACAAAAAAAAAATTTAAGCTAGCAGTTGCTGCTCTCCACAATTATCTTTTACCTCAAGTTCATCACACCCACATGAGACATGTTTTCAGCCAGCAATTCCAAAGAGACTGGGAAAAAATGGCACACTATTTCACACAACTTATGAGAGTTAGACTGCAAGCTGTGAATTGCAATTCTGGTGATAAAGAAGACGAGAATATTTGTGACCAAATCATTGGTAAGTGTAGCATATAGGTTTGAAAGGAAAATACCTGGCAAGGACCACACTAGACCTGATGAAAGCATTGAAATATACTACCGCAAGAGCCCATGAAAAAGCAGAGGTGATGGTCTAGGTGATGACTCCTGCAACCATAGCTAAGTAAACACAGGGGTTAATACTCTAAATGATGGTAAGGAGGGATGGCTGAGTCAGATATGGAGAAAGCTGAAGTGTTGAATGAGTTTTTTTGCAAGTGTCTTTGCTAATGAAGATACAAACAACATACCTATCTCATTGAATGTAGTAAATCTAATGGAATTTCAGTTACAGATATAATAATTACTCCAGCTGCAGTAGAGAAGAAGTTGTTGATTGAATCAATCTAAAGTGCAGGGACCTGATTTATTACCACCTAAAGTCCTAAAGAATTAAGTAAGGAGTTAGCTGTACCACTCAGTAAGATTTATAATAAATCATTAGAGACAGGAAAAATTACCCCTCGACTGGAAATCAGCAGAAGTTACTGCTATTTTTAAAAAAGGGTCAAAATCTGAGCCAGGCAACTATCGTCCGGTAAGCTTAACCTGTATAGCATGCAAAATGCTAGAATCCATCATAAGAGATGTCATAGTATCTCACTTCACTGATAATAAATTTTGTTTGCAGTATGCCAACATGGCTTTCGTAAAAAAAGGTCTTGCATATCACAACTACTTGAAGTTATGGAAGATTAAATTACCATGCTAGAGAATAAGTGCTCTGTTGACATAATTTACCTTGATTTTCATAAAGCTTTTGATACAGTTCCGCATGAGAGATTATTGAAAAAAATGAAAGCATATGGTATAGTAGGCAAGTTGCTAAACTGGACTAGAGATTTTTTGTCAAATAGAAAACAAAGAGTAAGAGTGGGTAATTGTATGTCGACAGAGAAAGATGTTATGAGTGGTATTCCCCAAGGGAGCATTTTAGGACCTGTATTGTTTACTATTTTTATAAATGACCTTCCAGATGAGGTGAATAATTTTTGTAAAATTTTTGCTGATGATACAAAAATATATGACAAATCTGGTAACTATAATAGTTTGCAAGAAAACTTAAATTGCCTCCAAGACTGGTCAGACAAGTGGAATCTGTATTTAAATGTTGAAAAATGTAAAGTTTTGCATGTTGGCAAAAACAATCCGGAACATGAATATAACATGAAAATGGATGGTGGAATTAGGCTGGTACAGAAATGTGAGGAAGAAAGGATCTTGGTGTAATCTTTGATAAAGATTTACGTTCCGATATTCATAATCAAAAGAGTATAAATAAAGCAAACCAAATGATTGGATTAATAAAAAGAACTTTCATTTACCTAAACAAAGAAACATTTCTAAAATTATATAAAGCTATGGTTAGACCACATCATCTTAAATATGGCAATATAATCTGGTACCCACACTTGAAAAGACAATCAATAGCAATCGAAACAGTACAGAGAAGAGCTACAAAAATCTTGCAAGAATATACAAACATGTCTTATACAGATAGATTAAATTACTTAAATTTGCACTCTTTAAAGGTAGACGTATATTAGGGGATTTGATTAAAGTGTTCAAATTATTTCACCAACAAACGGACATACAGTGGGACTATTTTTTTTGAAGCTGCTAAAACAGATAGAACAAGAAATTCGGAAGGTAAGATATTTGTTAAGCAGTGTCATACTAAGTAATATGGGGAGATTCACATTCAGTAACAGAGTTATTGCTAACTGGTACAATTTGCCAATTGCACTTAAATTTGCTAAAAATACTAATGTTTTTAAGAATTTGCTGGACTAAGACTTGAATTTTAAAGTACAGTTTAGAAGCTTTGATGAATAAGCAGGAAATTTTATCTAGCATGCATTTCAACCCTGTTTTAAAGTATAATAACAAGAGGGGACATTTAAAGGCTTAACGGCCTATGTATAAATTACGTCCCCACCACTACTACTACTACTACAACTATCTGACAACTGTGGCCCTCCTGAAATAAAAACGTGGCAGAGGAAAATTTGTCCCCACGCACAGCACCATGTGCGGTTCTCCCGAACAGCTCCACGTGGGAACAGGTCAGATCACGTTCAATTAAAAAAGGTGAAAGAAGATCAACCTGAGGCTGAGGAGAAAGGAGGTGGTGGCCTAGGACACGGTGAAGACAATTATGAAACGCAGAGTTTTTCTACTTGTAGGTGAGAAGATTTAGTTGTCCCGGATTTTCTGATTTACTTTTCTGAACCCTGCATATATCGCAGTAAGACAACGGCACGACCCAAGAAACTATCATAAAACTTACCTTTCTCGTTATATTATGAATGTATGGACAATTTCTACAATAAAAGCGAAGGCACTGGGGTCCTTGCTCTAGCCCCAGCGTACTGCCACACCATGGACAAAACGCCAACATTTTCAGTTCTCAGCTTTGCGGAAAATATGAAGAAGACTGACACTATGCGTGTTCCTCCGTTCGAAAACTCGCACACTCTGACTTGTAGCTCACCTCTTTCCGGTGTCGCGCTGGATCGAGACTAACGCACGGGTCGAGACTAACGCAAACGTCGTTTTACCATATTATAGTGAAACTTAACCAAAACAACCTTTCGGCACACACACACACACACACACGCACGCACGCACGCATGCACGCACACACGCACGCACGCACGCACACACACACACACACACACACACACACACACACACACACACACAGAATTTCAGTTTCAGTTTGACTCAGGTGTCACTGCGTGTGAACAAATCCATACGCTGTACCCCATCCGCCAAGTTTCGAGACCACATTTCGCATGATTTCAAGCTTAAGATATAAATGAATTAGTGACTAAGAAGAGGAGATAATGTAAACTACGCATTAGCCCAACACGCGCTGGTCAGACCTTGAGTACCTGCCTACCATTGCCTGTGCCATTATCATTATTGTATGTGTGTGTGGTGAGTGTACACGCGTGTGCGTGTTTGTGTGTGCATGGGTATGTGGACACGAGCCTGTGTGTGTGTGTCGGCGTATGCACCTTGCGTGTGCATGTGCGTGTGTGTGTGTGTGTGTGTGTGTGTGTGTGCGTGTTTTGTTATTGTTATTGTGTTGTTGTTGCTGTTGTTGTTGTTCTTCAATTTAACGTCTTCCCACTTAACGTGATTGCAGACAGATTGTGTAATGATGTGTGTGTGTGTGTGTGTGTGTGTGTGTGCGCGCGCGTGCGTGCATGTGTGAGTGTGTGTGCTTGTGCGCTTGTGTGTGTGTGTGTGTGTGTGTGTGTGTGAGTGTGTGTGTGTCTGTGTGTGTGCATAACGAATAAAGAAAAGCATAATTATTTAACATGTAAGGTAATGCCAGTGGTGTCGATCTATCATGTGAAATATTAGTACCAGCCTTGTGCACTGTATTCTTTGCTTTTGGAGATCTAGTAATAGGTGACTTACACTGAGAATTTCCCCACATACGCCTTTAACATTTTTGCTGTATTTGATTTGAAGTGAATTCAAACGTATCCTATGAATTAAGGTTACTGTCTCTCTAGATATCGGACTTATGAATTTGTCTAATTTAGTCTTGGGGTGAATGTCAGGATTTGGTTGTATACAACTGTGATAATATTGACTATCTGTGTCCTTCAATAACCTTTTGAAACTGTTAAAGGATGCTTTATTAATCAAAGTATAACATTCGGATAGATCTGACAGAATGTTCAGTGCAGTCGTGCCTTCAATATTTCGAGCTGCTCTCCGGGCAGCTTGATCAACTTTCTCATTTGTTGAGATTCCACAATGTGAGGGCGCCCAACAGAACATCACATTTATTCTTTTCATCGATAGGAGATGTGTCACGTAATTGATTTCTGTAAATGTCTTACAACTAATCTTTGGAGTTAAAGACTGTAAGGCAGAAAGAGCTGACTTTGAATCACTGCACAGTAAAAGTGGACTATTTTCTATTGAATAATTTACAACATACTTTAGGGACATTAAAATAGCAACTAATTCTGCAGTAAAAATTGACAAGTGTTTGCCAAGATGATATAATTTCTCTACTTTTAATTTTGGTATTATAAAAGCTGCTCCTGTTCTATGGTCATCTAACACTGAGCCATCTGTAAAAATTTGAAGATGATCTTTATATTGATTTTCCAAATGAGAATTTACATAATATTTTAAAAGATATGGCAGGTCGTTTTTGTTCAGTTCAGTATAGTTTGTGTCATAGTTTGCTTTGGTTGTTTCCGTTTGGGAATGGGTGAAAAGGACGAGTTGACAGCTATTTCACTTTGGTTAATGTTGTTGTTGTTGTTGTTGTTGTTGTTGTGTGTTGTGTGTGTGTGTGTGTGTGTGTGTGTGTGTGTGTGTGTGTGTGTGTGTGTGTGTGTTTTTAAAGAACAGTAGATGCGTATGATTGAATAGATTTAGTTGATTTTTATGTATTTTGCTCTTTTAGCAAAATCTGTCTCTGAATTAAGAGATATTTCATTTGTACAGAAACTTTTCTGTGAAAGGTTCTTAAAAACAATTTAGAGGACATTTTTCGAAACTCGTTCAAAGGTAAGATTCCAATTTCATTATAAGTCCCAATGTTACATGTATGTGTGAGAACTCCAAGATCAAGTTTATATGCTTTGCAGTCTACACTTTGTAACTTATTAAGTAAATGCTGTGGAGCACTGAAGAAGATTTCTTGAGCATAAATCAAACTAGACCGCACAAGAGCAGAAGATAGGAGTGTTAAGCTCTCTTTATCTTGTCCCCATTTTTGTTGCTTATGATCTTTAGAAAGTTTAAAACTTTTTCTTGCTTTATTCCAAATATATTGAATATGTTGGTTCCATGACAGTTTTGATGTTAAATATACTCTTAGGAATTAAACAGATTTGACGTATTGTAAGACCGACCCATTCAGGGTAAATTGTGGAAGTTTCTCTGGGTCACATCCAGAGTTAAAAAGCATTAGATTTGTTTTTTCTGTCGATAGGGTCAATCATTTTCATGTAAGAAACTACTGATTTTGTTTAATTCATGTTGATATTTGATCTTTACGTAATTTAGGGATCTTAATTTTTTTTTTTTTTCATAGTGACTTTCATCCCACAGACATATGTCATCAGCAAACTGTACTAAGAAAGAAGAAGAAAAAAAAAAAAAGAAACACCCGAAGGTTCTAGAGAGGACCCAGAGAAGCGCTGTCTTCAGCTGCCTTTAGAGCAGTCCTGTACCACCCATGGAGGCCTGCGCTGTGTTGACGATGGGTACAGGCACGCGCAGGACACTCCATTAAGATATCAAGGGACATAACTGCTCCCGAACAGAGGTAAATCAGACTACAGGATACAACTCATAACAACCTTAAAATAGCATCCCCATAGGTGTACCAGCCCGTATTTCATGACTGCAGAGCCCACCGGCAATAGACACCACCCTCCAGCTGCGAGCACACCCCCACAGACCCAACCACCCCTGCCCACGGACAGATGAAGACAGTGCCACTCCAGACACAGCCAAGCTTTCGCCATACGGTCTTATGTGCCCTCAAGAGAGAATCCAAAGTTGTAGTCTTTCCCACTGTCACCAGGACTTTCCCTGTGGTCAGTGGGTCTTTCCTCACCGTTACTGGACCTTTCTCCAGGGTCAGCCTAGTTAAGGCAAAGAAAAAAAAAAAAAAAAAGGTGCTGGGGAGGACCCAGAGAAGCACTGTCTTCACCTATCTTTAGAGCAGTCCTGTACCACCCTTGGAGGCCTGCGCTGTGTTGACGATGGGTACAGGCACGCGCAGGAAGAAAAAGAAACACCCGAAGGTGCTGGGGAGGACCCAGAGTAAACTGTACTAAAACTATGTCTTTGGGTAAGCCTGTTGCTATATGTGCAATTAGGATATTAAATAAAACTGGAGATAATACTGATCCTTGTGGAAGATCCATTTCCAGTATACTAGTGTTGGGATATGTATGCTCTTGTCTTGTTTGAATAATTCTACTTTGAAGAAAAACTTTGACATAGTTATACATGGTTCCATTTATTCCAATAATTTCCAGTTTATACAAAAGTCGTTCATGCCATACTTGTTCGTACGCTTTCCTTATGTCAAAGAACGTTGCCAGGATGTTTTTTTCGACTTGCGAACTGTTGTTTAACATGTGTTGTGAGTTTCACTAGATGTTCTATTGCTGATCTGCCTTTCTGAAAACCAGCTTGATTTATAGTAGGGATGTGTGTGTGTGTGTGTGTGTGTGTGTGTGTGTGTGTGTGTGTGTGTGTGTGTGTGTGCGTGTGTAGGTGTGTGTGCGCGTGCAGATGTGCATGTGTTTGCATGTATGTGATCTATGGGCTTGTGTGAGCATGCTCCTGCACGCATGCATCTGCACAAGTATGTGTACGTATATGTGTGTAAGTGTGTGTGCCTGTGTATATGAACATGCATGTGCGCGCATGTCATGTGTGTGTATGTGTGCGCGCGCGCGCATGTGTGCACATATGTGCGCGCGCGCGCGTGTGTGTGTGTGCGTGTGTGTGTGTGTGTATGTGCATGTGTGTGTATGTATGTGCACGTGCATGCATGTGCATGTGTGTACGCATAAGCACGAGCGTGCGCATGTGTGTGTGTCTGTGTCTATGTATGCACCTTTGTTTGTGGGAAAAGAATGTTCGGAAGATGACATAATAATAAGAATAATAACGATAACAGTAGCAACAAGAATAACGACAACAACAACAACAACACACACACACACACACCCCCGCACACCAACGCATACACACTCAAATCTACAATTCACGCATCTGCATCGCCCCACCGATGAACACCCACCAACACACACACACACACACACACGCACGCACGCACGCACGCACGCACACACACACACACACACACAGTTTTTTCTTTACCCTTTTCCATCTCTAGAAGCATCATATCATAGGCTTGCCTGCTCAAACGGGACTGGGGTAGCTTCAAGATCTTCAACCAATACTTAATACATTTCACAAATGTACTTATATACAAAAGGTATCTGCCCATTTCTCCATATAGAACGGTGTTGGATGAATGAATAGGTACTTGAAGGAAACGCTTTATAGCATACGTATGTACTTTTTCCATCTGCGAATTTTCATGTAAGCCCCAAATTTCAGCTGCATATGTAAGAAGAGGTTTTATCTGTGCATCAAACATTTCCCAAATACACCACAGTCTGTACAATTCAGTTTTCTCAGAGATTTCAGAATTTCAATAGTACCTTTTTCCCTTTTTTCTCAGAGATTCTTCCCATGCGTAACAGAGAGTTAATTTTGTTGAAAATATCATTCCAAGATATTTATATGAATTAACTACTTGAACATCTGCGTTTCCATAGGACCATTTTTCATACACTGATAGGTGGCCGCCCATTCTAAAGGCCACTATATTCGTCTTATCCAAGTTAACTGATAAACCTAACTGGTCTGCTTCTTCTTTAAATACATTTAGTTGGTTTTGCAAACCTACAACTGTTCCGGGACAGAAGAACAACATCCCGTCATCAGCATACAGTAGTAGTAAACTAATTCAACTGCTCCAGGTATCATCTGGATACCATGTCTTCCTTTGCGGGACAATTCCACCGCCAGTTCGTTTATGAAAAAGAAAACAACTGAGGACTCAACAAGCATCCTTGTTTTACTCCATTTGGACAATCGAAATGATCGGAATACTCACTCTTCACACGTACACATGCAAGCACTGAGTTGTAGACCCTCTAATAGCCATGTACAATTTACTATTAACACCACTTTTACGGAGTGCATTCTACAGAGCATTCTGATTTACCGAGTCGAAGGCCTTCTTGAAATCTACAAATGCCATGTAGAGCTTCGATTTGCAGAGTAGATGTTTCTGAATCAAAGAATATAGAGTAAATATATGATCTATGGTGCTGTAACTGGGTTCTAAAACCTGCTTGTTCTTCCACTATTTTTCTTCAGTTTCAGCCCATTCAGTTCATCTTGCATTTACTATGTAAGTGTGGATTTTACTTAAAATGCTGGTAAGTGATACTCCACGATAGTTGTCGGGATTGTTCACGTCTCCTCCTTTGTTTTGTAAATTTGGCACACACACACACACACACACACACACTTCTCTGTCTCTCTCAGTCTCGCTTCTTTGATGACTAATAGGAGGGTCGCTTTGTGTGTGTGTGTGTGTGTGTGTGTGTGTGTGTGTGTGTGTGTGTGTGTGTGTGTGTGTGTATGTGTCCGTCTGTCCGACCGTCTGTAAGTCTGTCTTCTTTGACGACTAATAGGAGGGTCGCTTTGTGTGTGTATGCGTGCGTGCGCGCGTGCGTGCATGCGTGCGCGTGTGTGTGTATGTGTGTGTTCTTTCCCCCCTTTTCTTCGTAATTAATTCATTTATTCTTGTTTGTTGTTTCAGTGTTTTTTTTTTTTTCCCTTTAAGTTTATCTGCATGTCAATGTTGATGGAGAAACCAATCATCCATCTTTTCAATTTTTTTTTTCTTTTAAAAGATACGTTTGTTTGTAAAGTTTAGTAGCTAGTATGCTTAATTAGTTGCCAGTCACTCTTAGTCCCTCACTGGGGCCAGGGCCAAATGCAAAAAAAGCATATATTTGCTTATCTGGTACCCTTGGAAATAAAGATTATCAATCAATCAATCAATTAATCTCTGATTCATCGGGGCATTCCGTAATCAAATGGCTGTTTTCTTTTTGTTTGTTTGTAAATTTGTTTTCTTCTTTTTGTTTTATTTTGCTGATCAGTAGAATAAGATATTTTGAAACATTGAAATACAAATTCCAAACGCTGGACCAGTTTTATAATTGTTTTCTTTAAGGGTAGGGGTGGTATATTTATTGTCAAAGTATGCATAAATGTTAGTGTTGTCTGAAACAATCTTCCTTTCGCACGCGAGTGTGCGTGTGCACGCGCATGTGCGTTTTTGGTATGCACTGCATGGGGTTGTTTTTGTCTGCATGAGTGTGCATGCATATGCGCACGCTTTTAAATGTATAGAAGAAAAAAAAAAGCAAGCGCTCGTCCGCTTACTCTCTCTCTGGTGTGTGTGTGTGTGTGTGTGTGTGTGTGTGTGTGTGTGTGTGCTCCATTCCATCTTTCTATCAAGTTTTCTCAGGATTGATCAGTAGAGTGTGAGCATTGATAATCAGGTGAACAGATCGATCGATGCACCAACAAACGTGGAGCAAAACGTGTCTGTAAAACTTCTGCGGGTGATTAACATACCGTCCAAACCGACATACAAGATTTTCAACAAAATGTGCAGTGTGTTTTTCGTGTGTTTTGAAGGGTTGTGTGAATAAGTTTCTAATCTATTTATTTATTATTTATTTACTTATTAATGAGCAGTGAGATGACTTCAACGTGGTGACAGCCCTGCCCTTTGCAGTCGGCTGGGTTATAAGCAACATCCCCTGCCCTTTCAACTGACGTACAATACAAAACTCTGGAATGCGACTGGGTTGATTCTCGGGGTTTAATCTGTAATAAATGTGCCAAAGACAGGAGGTGGCATCTCTCTAATCTGTCCGGCATCAAGCTGTAAGTCTTTGTCCCTGCATTGGGCGCGAACTCTGCTTTTCTTGACGGGCCTGTCTTCATGCAGGCGTTACGTCATCACGTGCATCCAAGGGTGGACATAGGCACATGACGGACTATTAACTTTGCTTTCAAGCGCCGGTGGCTGTGCCCTTTCCTATTCACCCTCCGCTTGGTCTAACTGGTGCGCTGTGAAAGTGCTGACCTGCAAACAACGGCAACGACAACGACATGTTGAATGTTGGCCAGTTATTGGCATCAAAGCTATACCTGTCCCGTTGACATGCTCAAGGGAGATAACGCTTGGCTATGCTACAGGAGCCACACACTTTCTATCCTATTCATCATCCTCACCCTCATTGATCAGCATAAAAGAAGCATATCAGATTCTGTGGCCCTTCATGGCCTGCTATCATTGATATCTCTAGGAGGAAATGGAAACAGCAACACCACCAAATTCCATCCAGGCTGACCGCTACTACCACCTAAGCAGAGATCAAGTGCTACTGTTCAGACTAAGGACTGTACATAACAGACTGAATGCACCACACAAAAAGTACCAAAAGTACAAGATTGGCGAGTCTGCGATGTGTCCATGCAGCGAGGCTGAAACGGAGACCGAGCACATTACTACAGGACTGTTGCCTCCATGCTACTGCCAGGCAGGACACATGGCCGGAGCCAGTGGCTCTGAGGGCCAGGCTCTATGGGACCTGGTGGACCTGCGGAGGACAGCCAACTTCCTGCGGGCAACTGGCATCACCATCTGAGTGTTTGAAAAGAAGATTGATGTCTCTGTTCATCTGCATGTTTATGCTGTTGGTGAATTTGTGTTGAGGTCACCGGTATCGGCAAGTTCATGGGGACAGTCATTGGATGGACGTGGTGGCACCATCTGGAGAGGCATGCCCACTCACGCCGGCTCTGCAACTAAATTACTGTTGTCAGTAGGGGGGCTTAGTATGTGGTGTATATTGAATCAAACAGGCGCCAGTTTCAGCAAGGAGGTGTCACTGTGTGCGGACCAGTCCATATACGCCACACCACCACATTCATTAAGTTTTGATACCACACTATGCATGATTTGGAGCTGATGGATAAATGAATGAATGACTGAGATGAAAGAATTTAAGAGGAGGGTCTCGTGGCTACAACTTAGCGGACGCCTGACCTATGCATTAGCCTTACGTGCTGGTCAGACTTTTGAGTACCTACCTAACATTGGCTGAGCTATCACCGTCATCGTATGTGTGTGTGGCGAGTGTGCACGTGCGTGTGTATGTGTGTGCATGGGTGTGTGGGCACAGGCACATGCGTGTGTGTGCCTGTGTAGGCGGCGTGAGTGCATGTGCTTGTGTATGCGTGTATCTGTGTGCATGTGTGTGTCTGCAACACACACGCATGCATGCTTGCATGTGTGTGTGTGTGTGTGTGCAGATGTGCATGTGTGAGATTTGTGGGCTTATGTAAGCATGCACCTGCATGCACGCATCAGTATGTGCACTTGTACGTGTACATATGTGTATGCCTATGTATATGGGCGTATATGCATATGCATGTGGGAATGTGGATGTGCGTGTGTGTGTGTGTGCTTACATTATGCAACGTGTGTGTGTGTGTATGTATGTGTGCATGCATCCATGTACATGGTATGCGCGTACTGCCACTTAAGTGGCACAAACGAGAAAGCATCATCACAAAAGCTGAATTTTTACATCAATTCAAGACTGATCAGGCCTCGTGATCTTGAACAATTAATACAAAATGCACAGAACTGACTATAAAGATTTAGATGATGATTACTTTAATGACTACATAAATTGTTATCTTTACAGATGGTGTTACTGGTCTTTAGAACACTTGAGAAAGACTGCAGGTCCAGACTGCATTGTCTGTGAATTATTGCAGAACACTGGTATCATGCAGTGGACTTTTTTAATGTGAAATTGTGTTATACTTCGATACAGGAATGTTTCCGGAAAAACTGTTTCCTTTTGTTAAACAACGCATTTAAAAACTTTAGAATTACACAGGAAGGTCCATTCTCTCTCACAGTGCATGGTTCAAACTTTTCAGTTCTGTTGTCAATGGTAGGCTGTCAGGTCAGAACAGATGGAAGAAAATTTCATTATGAGCAGTTTTGTGTGCGTGCGTGTCACTGTGTGTGTGCGTGTCAGTGTCAGTGTGTGTGTGTGTGTGTGTGTGTGTGTGTGTGTGCTCTCTTTGAAGACTTTAATAGGTTATAAGTTTGCATTCATGGCACTTGTACAAAAACAATTTCATACAGCTGCAAGCTATACAGTTTACATGGACATGACTCAACTAACAAAAACCTGTTAAAGTCTATTTTACTGAAAAATGGAATTAAGAGGTAAGTCATAGTACAAGTGTGTGAAAGACTCGATGAAATTAAAAAGTGGAGGGCAAGATGTGCTGCTAAATTTACAAGAGACATTAGATGTCCAGCAGGAGTGAGGCAGAAGATGCATGTAATCAGCCTCCATCATGCAGTCGTCAGCATCGCAGGCTGGAGTCCCATCAGCGCCAGTCATTGGTGGCATTTTCCAGTCTCTGCCACCTCCTAACCAGAACTGAATTTACTGTGACATTGAATGGGACGACTGGATCGATGCTGATGAACTGTACACACTTACTGGACACACGTTTGTAACCACTGCTCAACTAGCCTGACCAACACAGCAGGTGTCTACACCTCTCAGCATTCTGGATGATGGAATCTAGGTAGTGCAGAACACAGCCCTGGCCGTAGCGTCAGACCAGAATGGATTTCTACAGCATCATCTGCATACGCCTCATTCCTACCGGCTACCGATCATCAGAAAAAGTCCCAAACCATCTCTGCCCTTTTACGCCCTGCTTTCAAAGTGGCCTTTCAAAAAGTATTCAAGTTTCTTCAGCACAGCCACGTCTATGGCGAGTTTATGTCAAAACTGTTGGCATTATCACGTGCATGGGGACTGCTGTTGCATGGAGGTAGTGGCCCCCTCTGTTGCGGCATGCTCACTCACTCCAGGTAATTACTGTCCTCAACAAAGCGCTTTAGATGTGGTACTGGATCACAATGGGCACTACTGACCACCACTTAAAAGGATTCAGCAGCAATGCAGAGTCTCCTCAGGTGGGTTGTCATGAAGGTCCAATGCCGATTGTTCATACGGGTGGGTCTGCTACAGCACAGACCTGGTAGCAGCGGTGTATGAAGTGGCTGGAATGATCGCTAAGATAATAATGTGACTGGACAGCAGTGAAGGAGGCAGAGAAAATAAGCCAGTACACATATCAAATAAAAGAATGGTGATCTAAATTACCAAACATGCTCAAAACAAAGCATGTGCGGGAAAGGGGACTGTCGTTTTTAAAGGTGGATAAACAGGGGGCCGGAACAGCTCAGTGGTAAAGCGCCCAGACTCGTAATCTTGATGATCCTGGAGTTGCGGGTTCGAATCTCCACTGGGTCGTTTCGGTACAGGGGGATTTTTCCCTCAGAGTTAACATTGGTTCTGACTCCATTTCCCATACATTCCTTCAAATGAGACTAAAAACTGAGGATTATAACACACATAACATCTTGCACTCATGTAAAAAAATGCCATCACCAACTTTCGAAGAGAGAGAAGGCCAGTTTGGCCGTTGGTATGGATGACACGTTACACACAAGCACACACCTCCCTGAAGTTGGAGTATGGCTGCCATAATGGCGGGAATAAAAAAGGTCATAAACACAAAACTCCACTCCCTCTATTGGATAAATAGGATTAATCATTTTTTTTTTTTTTTTTTTTGCATCAGTTGTCGGATCAATGGAGCACCTAAGGTGGTGACTTCTAAAAAAATTTTTTTCTCCTTAGGTTGAAATCCATCTCTTCCTTTTTTGGTGCTTCACACTGTCCTCTTCATCTGCCAAAAAAGACAAAAAGCGAAAAAAACAAAACAAAAACATTTCCACTACTCTTTTTTTATTTTATTTTTTTTAATCCTTGCATGTCTATGCAGGAGTGTCCACGGGAGTATCAGCCTGCGTATGCAGGGGAAAAAAATACAGTTCTCCCAGTAGATATCAAACATTATGCTGCATGGAAGTCTTTTGTCCGCATGACTGGGGACACTTCACTCAGTTCCCAACCCATTTCCTTCTTCAGCTAACCTTTATAGGAGGCTGCTTTGGACCGCACAGTCCCCATGATGTGTGTCTCTCATGATCCATACATTTCACTGAGGCTTCGTCTTTATCAGGCTGGAGACTCAAGCGGCTGACACACGAGCCTCCCCGCCTGTACGCTTCGGAAGCACCGGTCGAACCCGATCCCAAACGTACCGTCTGTCACAGTAAACATACATCTCAAATGGACTTCGGCATCCAGTTAAACCTGAATGTTCGAGATAGACCGTGATCTATTCGAAACGGACAGTTAGTATCCTCCAACCAATTAACGCTCAGCATTGAGCCAACACCCAAGGCAAAATGGCGTCGTCCAGCAAGGCGGTCAGGCTGTCCGATTCGGAGACCAAACATTTGATTGAATTGTAACAAGGCCATGATGTGCTTTGGATTGTCAACTCAAAAAATAATAAGAATCTAAATATCAAGAAAAACCTTCATATTCAATTGTACAGTCCTTTGAAGCGGCATGTGGGATCAAACTCGAAGGTTTCAAAACTATCATGAAGCACTCCGTCGGTTCGACACTGACTGGTTGGACGCACAGGTTCAAACATTTCGTCTCAATTGTACGGACAAAAAGGCTCGTGTGTCAGCAGCATCACTGACTTGAAACATCTCTGAAACAGCCCAGGGTCCAGGGGCCGTCTAGGCCCTGGTGGGGTCCAGGGGCAATGCCCTGGTTTGAA
>JADBJO010008076.1:45000-47500 GCA_016801955.1 Conus betulinus | reverse complement strand
TCTTTCACTTTCTCTCCCCTTTCTTTGTATCTGTCTCTGTCTCGGTCTCTTTGTCTCTGTCTATCTGTCTGTCTGTCTCTCATTCCCTCCCTCTTCCCAACTCCCTTTTCCCTCTCTCGCTCCCCTTCTCCTCTCTCCCTCCTTCCCCTGTCTGTCTCTCTCCCTCTGTCTTCCCCCCCCCCCCCTCTCCCCGCCACTCTCTCTTTCACTCTCTTCCTTGCTGTCTGAACTTCGCTCTGCTTGCTTTAAAAACAACCACAATAGGTGCTAAAGCGATTAAAAAAAAACAAAACAAAAAAAAAACTTTAATTAAAAAAAAGTGAAACGGCTCCACAAGCCAGTAAGACCATTTGAACACATTATTAGCACTAGGTGATGGTGCTGGGTGGTTCAAATGTTGACATTTATTGTAAAAATTTAGAAAAAGAGAAGGGGGCTAGTTTACCGCCAAGGACACAGACAAACACAGTAAAGTCCTGTACTTTGTATGTAGTCCTGTACTTTTGTTTGTCTATATCCTTGGCGGTAAACTAACTCCCCCCCCCCCCCCCCCCCCCCCCCCCCCCCCCCTTTCTTTCTAAACTTGGCTTCATTTTCCGCCCCTCAATTTTCCCACTCCGTTTTGAAACTTATTTATTGTAAAAACCATGTGATTGCGAAGTTGAAATAAATTCATTTAATCAATGAGATGGCGGGCACGCAAAAATACAAGTGACATTATTACATCCGGGCTCTGACGTCCTTCATAGCCAGACAGGAAGTCTTGTGGACCTTTTTGAGTCCTACAAGAAGTCCTACAAGAGTCCTACGAGAGTCCTGCGAGAGTCCTGCAAGAGTCCTGCGCCATACAGCTAAGACCATCCAGGCCCTCTGCCTCTGTGACCTTAAACTTAACGCTTAATGACAAGCAGGAGGAGCGGCGAGTGTGTGTGTGTGTGGGGGGGGGGGGGGGGGGGGGGGGGGCGCTGGGAGTGGTGGTGGTGGTGGTAGATGGGAACGAACTCATCCCCAAATGAGCGCTCTGTGTGTCTTAACATTCCCTTCATATGGCGGCGGTCTTGGGACGTACAAGCTGGCGAGAATTGTTTCGCCCTGTGGGACAGAAGAGCGCATCAGGCTAGCAGCGTAGGCTGGCGGCCGGCTCCAGCTGGTTTCCTGCTGAAGAGTAGTAGCACTTTCGTCGACCAAAAAGAGAAAAAAAAAATCCCGAAATAAGGTACGTCTTCTTGTTCCCTGAAGATGAAACAAACAGACAGGCAAACAAACAAACAAACGCTCGAAAAAGAGCACTGGAAGAGGGAGAAAAATAAGAATTTTGAGGCAAAAAGAATCGGGGATAAAGCCCAAGTAAGTAAGGCACTGGGTACAAAGATTCAGTTATAAATAAATGATTTATTTGGATGGATGGGTAGATAGATACGTAAATGGATAAGTAAACAGATAAATAAGTACCTGAATAAATACATGAATGAATGAATGAACACATAAGTACGTAGAAAACAAGCGAAGGCACGGTCCTGGAGCAAGGTGCGGAAGACTGTCTTAAGTTAAAAAACACAAAGGAACAGGCAATCCAGTGACAACAGTATTGAAGAATGTCCGCGATTTGTATCAAAATACATTAACAAATGGATAAGAACAGCGGCGGCCGCCACAACAACAACAACAACAGCAGCAGCAATACAAATGATAACAACAACAATAACAACAACAACAACAACAACTGTGCAGGCTTCCAAGGCTGGTGCACGATTGCTCCCAGCTGGTTTGTAGGGCAGTACTTCTCTGGGTCTCACCCGCACCTTTGTGTGTATTTTTTTTTTTACTCCCCCCCCCCCCCCCCCCCCCCCCCCCCCCCCCCCCCTTTCTTTTCATACTGACAACAAGAACGATAATCATACTGATGACGATGATGATAATAATGATAATGGTTACAGTAGTAGTAGCAGCAGTAGTAGTAGCAGTAGTAGTAGTAATGATGATGATGATGATGATGATGATGATGATAATAATAACAGTTCCCCGAACAGGGTATAAACACAATATACATGATACGATACGCCAGCATGGTTCTGGCTTGGAGCGCGCGCTCGTGCGCGCGCGCGTGCGCGCGCACACACACACACACACACACACACACACACAACACACACACACACACACACACACACAGGGAGGGAGAGAGAAGTGCGTGTGTGTATTCATGTGTGTGTGTGAGTGTGTGTGTGTGTGTGTGTGTGTGTGTGTGTGTGTGTGTGTGAGAGAGAGAGAGAGAGAGAGAGAGAGGAGAGAGAGAGAGAGAGAGGTGAGTGTGCGTGTGCGTATTTGTGTGTGAGAAAGAGAGAGAGAGAGGGGGAGAGGGAGAGAAAGAAGGTGAAAGAGAGAAAGTGAGAGAGAGAGAGAGAGAGGTGCGTGTGTGTATTTATGTGTGTGTGAGTGAGTGTGTGTGTGTGTGTGTGTGTGTGTGTGTGTGTGTGTGTGTGTGAAAGAGAGAGAAACA
>JADBJO010008076.1:35000-37500 GCA_016801955.1 Conus betulinus | reverse complement strand
ACAGAGAGGAAGAGTGGGAGGGGGGAGAGATGTTTTTAGACGTATCAAGTCTTTGTGTTGTGTTGGCTGTTTGGCTGATCCTTTGATTCCAGATATTCCGTGTACTTCCCCTCTGTCTGTCTGTGTCCCCTCTGTCTGTCCCCTGTCTGTCTGTCAGTGCCCCCTCTGTCTGTCTGTGTCCCCTCTGTCTGCCCCCTGTCTGTCTGTCAGTGTCCCCTCTGTCTGTCTGTGTCCCCTCTGTCTGTCCCCTGTCTGTCTGTCAGTGTCCCCTCTGTCTGTCTGTGTCCCCTCTGTCTGTCCCCTGTCTGTCTGTCAGTGTCCCCTCTGTCTGTGTCCCCTCTGTCTGTCCCCTGTCTGTCTGTCAGTGTCCCCTCTGTCTGTCTGTGTCCCCCCTCTGTCTGTCCCCTGTCTGTCTGTCTGTGTCCCCTCTGTCTGTCCCCTGTCTGTCTGTCAGTGTACCCCTCTGTCTGTCCCCTGTCTGTCGGCGTCTGTCCAGCGATCTATCCTTTCCTCTTATGATAATCTTGCTCCTGTGATTTTGTTTGTATCTGTCTTCCTGCTCTTCTTCTTCTTCCTCCAACCTCTCTGTAACTCAGTCCCCCTCCCCCCTCTCCTTCCTCCTCCCTCCTTCCTCCCCCCCCCCCCTCTCTCCTCGCCCCTCTCTCTCTCTCTCTCGCTTTTCTCATATATCTATACTTAACGAACGATCGTGACTACGTCTCATGAACCAAAGCAAAGCCATGAATCAGTATTTGTATACCTATCGTCCATAGGAGTTTTGACTGGTACGGTAGATTAATCGAGGGAAGGGGGGGGGGGAAAGGTCGGAGCGGATTGGAGTGTGGGGGTGTTGGTGACATTTTTGCTTCATGACAACACCTACATCATGGGGATAGGAGTGACAGGAACAACCCTCCCGAAACATGAAGAGGCGGAGGGAAATCTGTCTAATGTCGCAGTAATACTCCCCCCCCCCTCCACACACACATACCGTTTACCTCGCCCCCGCCATTCCTCACAAAAAGAAAAAAAAAATCACGTCAGGATGGGCAGTGAGACGAGTTTCGCGTACCACCTAACCCCCTCAGGACTCGAACTAGCAACTTCTTGACAACGCAAACCCTCACTTTAACCACCTAACCAACCAGCAATCATGATCGAACTTGCGCGCACAGACTGTGAGAGTCCGACCCCCCCCCCCCCCGCCCGCCCAATCTCACCGCCCCCCTCCCCACCCCCCCCCCCCCCCCCCCCCCCCCCCCCCACGCCCTCTTCTCCCTCACTCTCACACTAACAGAAAACTGTGTTGTTCTTTTGATTTTTGGAGATGCAGTCTACCCCCCCCCCCCCCCCCCCGCGCCCTCTCCGCCCCCCCCCTCTTCCCCACCCCCAACTCCCATCCTCACCCCATCCCCGGTGATAAATCTGTTCAAATATACATCGCCTAGCGACTGAAGACAACCACCGAGCTGCGCGCCACGTCATCCATCATCCCTGGCTAAGATCGTCCATGACGCGCATGACGTCATGTGGGGTACTCTCATGAAACCCCCCGCCCTGCAGAAAACTTAAATATCCAAAGAGTTCACTCGTTTTGAAGGTGGTTTGGGGCAGAGGCGGAGTGAGGTTGGGGGGGGGGGGGGGGTGGGGTTTCGTGGGGGAGGGGGAGGGGCGAGATATATAATTTACATTCATAGAAGAGAGAGAGAAAGGCATTATTATGCCAGAGGAACTCGATGAGCCGTGTTCGCATCCACTTTTTCTTCTTCTTTCTTCTTCTTTGTGTGTGTGTGTGTGTGTGTGTGTGTGTGTGTGTGTGTGTGTGTTCTTTTAAAGGCACTGGTAGTCAGGGTTGTCCACACACGCAACAGTGCCGTTCTTCGTCTTTTCTTCTTCTTCTACTTCTTCTTCTTCTTCTTCGTCCCGTGGGTCGACAAGGGGGAGAACTGAAACTGTACGTCGCCTGTACGTACTCGCTGACTTGCCCCTGTGTACCGACTAACTTGCCCCCTCTCCCCCGCTTTCTTTCTTTTCTTTCTTTTTTTTTTTTTAGTTGACGTGGGGGCGTTTTAAAAGGTGCATGCTGTTTGTTGGGGGGGGGGGGGGGGGGAGAGAAAAGGTTGTAGTGCCACAACCGTGGTGTTTACGGGCGTAACGCACGCAAAGTCACGGTGAAACAACGCTCCCTGGGCAAGTGTTGGTTTGGGAGGGATGGGGGGGGGGGGGGGGGGGGGGGGGGGGGGGGGGGGGGGGGGTATGGGGGGGGGGGGGGGGACGGGGGGGGGGGTTTTGTGGGATGGGATGGGGGTGGTGTTTTTTTTTTTTTCTCTTTGACTCGTTTTGTATTGCGGGGATGCTTTGGTCTTTTGTTTACCGTTTTGACACGAGGCGCCGAGGGCAGAAATTGAGAAAAAAATTGAGAGAGAGAGAGAGAGAGACAGACAGAGGAGAGAGAGAGGGAGAGAGAGGAGAGGGGGATTAGCAGGGGTTTAGAGACAGA
>JADBJO010008076.1:15000-25000 GCA_016801955.1 Conus betulinus | reverse complement strand
TCGGGCTTGGGGCTGGAGGGGAGGGGGGGGCAGGGGGGGCAGGGGGTGGGGGGGGGGGGGTGGGGAGGGGACGAGGGTGGCGGTGAGGGGAGGAGTGGAACCGTGAGGGTTCGAGGATATAACGTGGTCATATAGTAGTAGGAGAGCTACAGTCATGCCTCATTCTGGCATCGGCGCCTCCAAATTCTAGACTTCATCCCCCCCCCCCACCCACCCACCCACCCCCGCACCCTCCTTTGTTGTGGAAGAGGGGGCGGGGGGGGGCGGTGGTGGGTTTGAGGTGGGAAAGATATTTGAGGCACACTTTTGGATAGTTAGGCAGAAACGGTGCGTGGTTTGGGACCGGAAGAAGATTCAAGAGGGTAGGGTGGTTGGGAGAGGGTTAAGAGATGTCCACAAATAAACTGAATAATTATTTTTTAATACCGGCAGTTTTCCCTGACCCCACCCCTTTATCCCCCCCCTCCCCCTCCCCCCCCCCCCCACCCCACCCTTCCACCCACCCCATCCCCCCCCCCCCCCCACCCCCGCACGTTCCACACACAGATTGTCCACCACACTCCAGCCTATCATTGTCCATCAAAGGAATTACCACTGCTGAAACAGGTGAAGGAAGGGAATCTGATGCTGAGAGTCCTGGAAGCTCACGATTGTGACACTAGTAGCTACCAATCTGGCACCACCGTAGCTTGTTATTTTTCAGTGGTACTCCCCCCCCCCCAAAAAAAAAAAAAAAAAAAAAAAGAAAAAATGATCTCGATTTATTTTCTTCCAGGGAGGGAGAAAAACGAGAGAGAGGGGGGATAGGGTCAGCTGTTCCCACGACACCGGCCCCGTAGCTCTGTGCCACGCCTTCCTGCCTGATGCCTATCAGCACGGTGCTTTGACTGGGTCCACCCCCCCCCCCACCCCTCTCTTCACTTCCCCCCCTCACCCTCCCCACTCCCTCCCTCCCACCACCTTCTTCCCCCGCCTTTTTTCATCCCCCTCCCCTCCGACTTCCACGACCTCCTGTCCATCCCCACCACCCCTCCATCCCACCACCTTCAATTCCCCTCTCTTTGCAGCTGCTGCAGCCGACCCTCCTTCCCCTCTCCTCCCCCCCCCCCTCCCATCCCCCCCTCACCATCCTCGTCCCTCCTCTCCTCTCCCATCCTTCCCCGTCTTGACGGCTTCTACCCCCACCCACCCGGGGTACCCGAAACCCGCTGCCGCCGCCTGTCTTCCTCCTCCTCCTCCTCCTCCTCCTTCCTAGACCTGCGCTCCCCATCCCTACCCCGTCCCACCCACCCCCACCCCCACACTCACACCCCCCCCCCCCTCACCTCCACCTGGCTCCCCAGTTGTCAGCCTCTTCCTTCTCTGTCGACGACGTGGTTCTGTACACCGTCTCTGAGTGTCTGTATCATCTGTCTGTCCGTCTGTCTGTCTGTCTGTCTGTCTGTCTGTCTGTCTCTCTCTCTCTCTCTCTCTCTCTCTCTCTCTCTCTCTCTCTCTCTCCCCTTCTCCCCCTGCCTCTGTGTCTCTGTGTCTATATCTGTCTGTCTGTCTGTCTCTGTCTCTCTCTCTCTCTCTCTCTCTCTCTCTCTCTCTCTCTCTTCTTCTCTCTCTCTCTCTCTCTCTCCTCTCCTCCGCTTCCTCTCTCCCCAGCGGCAGCGTAACCCTCTACTCTCTCCTCTCCCAGCTTATCCCCCCCATCCTTCCATCCCCGACTTCCTTACCTCCCACTATCTCCTCCCCCCCCCTACCCACACCACCCACACCACCCTACCCCCTGCTTCCTTAACTTGCCCCTCCCCCCCCCCTAACCCAACCCTAACCCGCTTCTACAATCTGGAAAGTCGTCTTCAATCCAGCGTCCCTCTTTGCCATGTGGTCCGTGACGTTAACGGCTGATTTGAAGAGGCGGGGTGGGTGGGTGGTGGGGGGGCATTGTTGTCAGAACCAGGGCTGTTGTTGTTGTCATCGTTGTACGTTGTCGTCGTCGTGTTGTTGCTGTTGTTTGTGTTCTTGGCCTTTGATCACGCTGTGGCCCGGACGTGTGGCGCGTGTCAACCTTGGGGAGGGGGGGAGGGGAGGGGGTTCAGGAACAAACAACAAGATTCCAAGGTCTTTGTCCTGAAAAGGAGGATGGGGATGGAGATGGTGGGGTGGGCAGGGGCGGGGGGTGGGGGGGGGGCTGGGAGAGCGGAGGGGGGGTGGGTTGGGAGAGAAAGAGAGGGGGTTGGGGTGCGTGGAGGCGGAGCAGTCGGAGGCGGTGGTGGGTGGGGGTGACTACAAGGGGGGTGGTGTGGGGGGGGGGGGGGGGGGCAACACCAAACAGAGGAGTTGCACCCACCTCCGTCTACCCCTACCCCCAAAGCGAACAAAAAACAAAAACAGGGGAGGAGAGAGAGGAGAGAGAGGGAGAGAGATAGAGAGAGGGAGAGAGAGAGAGGGAGAGAGAGAGAGGGGAATTAAAAAAGGGTGGGAAAAAAAAGTTCTAGGATCATCACAGCTCAAACTCTTAGTTAATATCATGATTTTTGAAATACCAGTTTGAAGAAATGACAAGACTCGTTTAAGGGCCCGCCCCAACGCAAATCGATTTAGACCACCCTCCAGTACACCCCGACTTAAGTTGACTCGGTCTGTCCCAAGCACGCCAGCATTGTGTAAGACCTCGTTCGTCGTACATAGCAGATCGCACCAACCAAGATTTTTGTTTGCTGCTTGTTTGTGTGTTGACGTCTCATCTCTCCCTCCTCCCCGTCGTCACCCCAGTTGTTTATCCCTCGTGGGCGTGGCGAAAATATCCACGACTTAACACTGCTATTACTGGGTGTGGATGGTGAGGGGGTGGGGGGTGGGGTGGGGCGGAGAGAGCAGAGGGGGTCTACGAAGATGGCTGATCATAAGGTCGATCCTGGCATTGAACAGTCTGTTGCAGTATGGACAGGGCAGAAGACTCAGAGGTCAGTCAGGCGGAAAGGGGGTGGTGCTTGCTCTGGGTTGTTGTTGGTTTTTTTTTTTTTTTTTTTTTTTTTTTTTTTTTTTTTTGGGGGGGGGGGGGTCCAGTTTGTCCAACACTGACGTTTTTGTTCCTTTGAATCCACTCGCCTCGTTTCAAGGTGTTTCACTTCGGATTTGACCATGGTGCGCCAGATTGAGCGATCATGCATCCCAAAAGGCAGGAATTAAGCTGCAGCACTTCAGAGAGGTCTTGAGGGTGTCTTCGTCGCGTTGCTGTTCACTTCCATGGGAACGCTTACCGTCACGAGTCACCCGAGCACCGCCACCCAGCACCGTCCCAGCTCACCGACCCAGTTCCCAAGTCGCTCGGTCATTCTCGCTGCCTCTTATAATACAGCCACACCCATACCGCCCAATCGCAACCCCTAATACTGAGCACTTCACAAAGGAGCAGTCAATATCAGGTTGCCCATCTCTCGGCAGCCTCCCCACTTTTCATTTCGTCCAGCACAGCCCTCTAGGTTGACCAGGGTGACCTTGGCATACATGCCTACCCCTACCGAACTTCCGTATTTTCTATGGCAATTAGAAAAGAAAAAAAAAAAAAAAAAAAAAAACCCAAAAAAAACCCCAAAAAAACAAACAAAAAAAAAACCGAAGTAGCTACGGCGATTACGGAAATTCATTTTTCGTTACGATAAAAGATTTTTCAACGAAATTTACTTAAAACGATTGCGAGTTGAAGCGGACGATGCTTTTGAAAGCAGAAGCAGAACACCGAATGGTAAAAGGGACGTAAAGCCCTTCTTCATCATCAGCAAACGAATAACATGTCTCCAACGGCTTCTGCTTTAGAGGGACGTTAAACTCAGTTATTCAAGCAAACGATGCTTTTTGAAAGCGGAAGTACTAAACCCAGTTATCGCAGGTAATAGAAGTTTCGAGAAATATGGCGTCTAATACAAAGAGATAGCGAATGGATGTGCCAGCTGGTGATGCCAATGAACCTGCTTTCAAAAAAAAAAAAAAAGGAATGCTGCTGATTTTCAGTCTGTGCTACCGAAATTTGAAATCAGTGCTACTGAGATTCGTTTTTAGGGGTAGGCATGTATGCCTTGGATACTCCTTCCAGGTGCGTTCAGGTTGTCATTTCTTGATCCGTCTTGGAGCTGAAGAACACTGGTCAGCGGTGCGGCGTCTCCTGTTGTAAGGTTGCCTCATGGCGGCGACTGGATTTTGATTTGCTCTTCGCAGATTGCGGTAATTAGGTTGGCGACGAAACAAAACTTGGGCGTTGTTGCATACGTGGATGGATGTGGGTGTGTGGTGAGTAGCGGGGGGAAGGGGAGGAGGGGGTGATGGAAGAAGGGAATGTGGGAAGAGGAGGGGGGAAGGAGGAGTGGAATGGGACGGGACAGAAAAGATCGCCGCAGAGCAGATCTTCTCTCTCTCCCCCCCCCCCCCCCCCCCCCCCCCCCCCCCGCTCTCTCTCCCTCCTCTCTCTGTCTCTCTCTCCCTCTCTCTCCCCTCTCCTCTCTCTTTCTCTCTCTCTCTCCCTCCCCCCCCCCCCCCTCTCTCTCTGTCTCTCCTCTCTTCTCTCTCTCCCTCTCTGTCTCCCCTCCCCCTCTCTCTCTCTCTCCTCTCTCTCTCTCTCTCCCTCTCTCTCTCCCTCCCTCCCTCCCTATCTCTCTCTCTCTCTCTCTCTCTCTCTCTCTCTCTCTCTCTCTCTCTCTCTCTCTCTCTCTCTCTTCTCTCTCTCTCCTCTGGAAGTCGTCTTCAGTTCAGCGTTCCTCTTTGCCCCGTGGTCCGTGACGTTTTACGGCTGATTTGAAGAGGGGAGGGGGCATTGTTGTCAGAACTAGAGCTGTTGTTGTCGTCGTTATCGTTGTCGTCGTCGTAGTTCTGTGTTGTTTGTTCTTGCCCTTTGATCACGCCGAGGCCCGGACGTGTGGCGCGTGTTACACCTTTGGGGTGTTCCAGGAACAAACAACAAGGTTCCAAGGTCTTGGAGCTGAAAGGGGACTCTGGAGCTGAAAGGGTGCGTGTGCGTGCATGTCTGTGTGTGTGTGTGTGTGTGTGTGTGTGTGTGTGTGTGTGTGTGTGTACGTGTGTGTGTGTGTACGTGTGTGTGTGTGTGTGTTGTGTGTGTGTGTGTGTGTGTGTGTGCGTGTGCTGGAAGGGGGGGGGGGGGGGGGGGGGAGCGAGGAGGTGGGGGAGGGGGGGGAGGCTATTTAGTAACGTGGAGCCTGTGAATGTTAGGTCCAGGCAGCAAAAGTCAGGAAGAAGAAACGATATCACCCACCTCTCTAACCTAAGGGAACAACCAGCCAACCAGCAAACAAACAAAGGGAAGCCCATCTAGTTCTGGCATCAACAGACTTTAAAAGCACTCGCTGAATTTAACAGACGACATACCAGTTTTAAAGAATTCCTCGGATCTCAGTTAGGTCACGAAATCGACTCTCCCTCCCCTTCCCCTCCCCCCCCCCCCCCCCCCTTCCCACTCCCATCACCCCTCAACACCCAACTAAAATATACTCATTTCGTCCAGAGTTCGTATCGTGTAATAACCTCATCCATCATACATAAGTAAATCGCACCAACCAACTTCTGTTGGCTTGTTTGTTTTTTGATGTTCCCATCTTCTTCCCATCTTCCCTTCCCCCACCCCATCACCCTCCCGCTCTCGCTCGGTCACTCCGGTTGTCCAACACATAGCTACACCCAGCCTGCTCTGTTGCAACCTCCCCAATACCATGCAGTTCACAAGGAGCAGTCAATACAGGCTGCCATCGGCAGCCTCCCTACTTTTCCTTTCGTCCAGATCAACCCTCTAGGCTGACCAAGGTTTATCTCTTGATAATGCTCTCAGGTGCGTTGAGTTTTGACATTGCTGACCAAGATTTATCTTGGATAATCCTCTCAGGTGCGTTTAGTTTTGTCATTGCTGACCAAGGTTTAACTTGGATAATCCTCTCAGGTGCGTTTAGTTTCGTCATTGCTCGTTTGTCGATCCTTTAACTTTCTTTCTGCGTACACAGGCTGATACTCCTGCGGACACTGCCTGTATAGACAGGTAAGGGGTTTTGTGTTTATGACAGTTTTTTATCCCGCCATTAAGGCAGCCATACTTCATCTTCGGGGAAGGTGCATGCTATGTGTAACGTGTCATCCATACCAACGGTCAAACTGGCCTTCCTCTTCCGAAAGTTGGTGACGGGATTTTACGTGTGTATAGGGAATGAAGTCAGAAGCAATGTTAACTCCGTAGGAAAAATCCATCCTGTACCAAAATTCGAACCCGCAACCCCAGGATCACGAGTCCGGCGCTCTACCAACTGAGCTATTCCGGCCCCAGTCCGGCCCCAGTCCTTGAACTGAACTCCGCCGCAATACTGGTCGGCCGACAGCGCGGGGTCTCGTGAGGCGGGTTGCCTCTTGGCAGCGACTGGATTTTGATTTGTTCCATCGTGGGCTGCGGTGGTGGTGGTGCTCGATTTGCGACGAAACGAAACCTTGGGTGTTTACTGTGTGTATGTAGATGCGTGTGTATGTGGATGCGTGTGGGGTGTGGTGGGTGAGTAGGGAGGGAGAGGGAGCGAGGAGCGGTGTGGGAGTAATGGCGCGTGAGGGAAGGAGGGGGGAGGGGCTGAAGGGTGGGGTAGAATGAAAGGGGTGGGTGGTGGGATAGTGGGGGCGAGGAGAAGGTGGCAAATCTCTATCTGTCTGTCTCTCTCTCTCTCTCTCTCTCTCTCTCTCTCTCTCTCTCTCTCTGTCTCTCAGACACGTGATTGTACTCGCTCTTTGTCTGTCGTCTGTCTGTCCGTCTCTCTCTCCCTCCCTCCCTCCCTCCCTCTCTCTCTCTCTCGGATTTGTGTCGAGTTTTGGCCAGGATTGCCTCACCCCAGTCTGACTCAGGAAATCCCCTAGTTTGTTTAGGAAACCCCCCCCCCACCCCACCCCACCGTGCCCCCACCCCTCCCACCTGGTTCTACCATAACTCTAAGCCTTTTCAGTTCGCTTAGGAGGATATCCACCTACCCCCGCCCCTCCCACCTGTTTTCTGCCATAATTCAAATTCCTTTTCCAGTTCGGTTAGGAGGATACCCACCTATTTATGTTTTAACCAAGGAGTCTCCCAAAGATTCTCTCCCCCCCCCCCCCTCTCTCTCTCTCTCTCTCTCTCTCTGTCTCTGTCTGTCTGTCTCTCTGTCTGTCTGTCTGTCTGTCTCTCTCTCTCTCTGGGCTCTCTCTCTCTCCTCTCTCTCCTCTCTCTTCCTCTCCTCTCTCTCTCTCTCTCTCCTCTCCCTCTCTCTCTCTCTCTCTCAAAAGGGATGGTCGCAGACAAGTACAGTTTCATAACATGCTCCGTTCAAACTTGTTATTTTCAATAATGTGTATTATTGCGGCGACGTGGAGATCAGAACACTTGAGTTTTAATTTTTTTTTGTTGTTTTTGTTTTTTGTTAAGTAATACAGGGGAAAAACTGTCCCCTCTTTTGGTTAGCATGGTGCAAAAAAACAACAAAAAAAAAAAAAGGCCCCAACCCTCCGATCTTAATAGACTTCCTCTTCCAAAAGTAATTCTCTCCTCTCACTCTCTCTCTCCCTCTCTCTCAAGTCCCTCTTCTCTCTCTCTCCTCCCTCGACTCCTCTCCGTCCCCTCTCTCTCTCCCTCTCCTTCAACTCTCACTCCTCCTCTCTCTCTCTTTCTCTCTCTCCCTCTTGCTCTCTCTCTCCATCATCTCACCGTTCCTCTCCTCCTCTTCCTCGCCCTCTCTCTCTCTCCCTACTCTCTCGTCTCCTCCTCTCCTCTCTCTCTCACCTCTCCTCTCCCCTCTCTCTCCTCTCTCTCCCCTATCCCTCCTGCTCTCCTCTCCTCCCCCCCTCCCCTCTCTCTCCCTCTTCTCTCCTGTCATTCTTTCTCTCTCACTCCTCCTCCTCATCTCTCCGCTCTCACTCCTTTCCTCTTCTCTCCCCATCTCCTCCTCAATCTCTCTTCGTCTTCTCCTTCTCTCTTCTCTCTCCTCTCTCCTCTCTCTCTCTCTCGTCTCCCTCTCACTCCCCCTCTCTCCTCTTCCTCTCTTCTCCTACTCTCTCTTCCTCTCCCTCTCCTATTCTGGCTCTCATTCTCTCCTCTCTCTCTCTCTCTCTACCTCCTCCTCTTCGCTCCTCTTCTCTCTCTCTCTCTCTCCATGGTCTCTCTCTCATCTCTCTCTCTCTCCTTCTCCATCTCTTTCTCTCTATTTTCTGTCTGTCTGCCTATTAATTTTGTCATGCTCCTGTTGTCCGGTCTCTGTCTGTCTTCATCGCTCTCTCTCTCTCCTCTCTCTCTTCTCTCTCGCTCTCCTTTCTTCTTCTCCCCCACCGCCCCTCTCGTGTCTCCTCTCTCTGAAGATCGCCCTCGATGATACCGTCATAACTATGTCTCATGTGCCGTCAGAGCTGTCTCGCCCAATGACAACCGGATGCTGAACCTTATGGCAGACCGGATGGACAGATTCCTTAAGAAAGCATGGCATGGGCAATGTGTGTGCACCATGCTTTGTCTCGTGTCGTCATCCTTACAAGTATCAAAGATCCATCGGTCCAGATAAAAAAAATGATGTCTCAACTTCTTACTCTGCTCCAAACATCAATCACTCAATCAGCTGATCCTCTCTCACCCTCCCATCGTCTCCTTTGATTCCTCCTCCCTCTCCTCTTCTCTCCTCCTTTCTCCTCTCCACTCCGTCTCTCTCTCCTCTCTCTGTCTCTCGGTCTCTCTCTCTCTGTCTTCCCCTCTCTCTCTCCTCTGCTCTCTCTCTCTGTTCGCTCTCTCTTCCCGGTCTCTCTCATTCCTTGTCCTCTCCTCTCTCTCTCTCTCATCTCTCCTCTCTCGTGTCTACCCCCACCTTTTTTTTTTTCCTTACAGAGGTCGTAACTCCCTGATTCTTGGCGCCGGGAGGGGGCGCCACTGCATCTCTTTGAACAGCGTCTGTCACCCTGCACACTCCTCCCCCCCCCCCCTCCCCCTGCTGTCACGATCTTGAGCCCCCCCCGACAGTCCCGTTCCAACAAAATCCCCGCCGCCTAGATGATAAACATGCTTTTCACCCGAAATCCCCGAAATCCCGCCCCCCCCCCCCCAAAGAAAACTGAGGTCACAAGTAACAAAATCCTTTCAGAATCAGTTTTCACAATATTCCCGATTTGCCCCGAGAAAGGAATCCCCCGAGCCAACTCAGTTCCATTGCCCGGCCTCTCCCCGACCCGGCTTATCTCTCCGTTACCCTCTCTCGTCTCTCAGATCCCTCCCCGAAAATCGCCGTCCCCGCCCCACCCCCGTCCGTTTCCGATCTCCGCTCTCTTCTCCTCCTCCTCTCCCTCCTCTCTCTGTCATTTTTGTTTTGTTTTGTTTGTTTTAACCTTACTGCATTTTCTCCTGTGCGTGAGGACATAAGGAAATATTACGAATTCATTTGTTTTTGTTAACCTTTGATTTGATACACACTAGGAATGATTGTGTACTATTTGTTTTCCAGGAAGGAAGAGGGAAATGTTATTGTTTTGTTGCCCCTCCCCCCTTGTGAAAAGGCCTCTTTGGTAATGACAATAAAATATCAAAGTATCAAAATGTCTGTGTGTGTGTGTGTGTGTGTGTGTGTGTGTGTGTCTGTCTGTCTGTCTGTCTGTCTGTCTCTCTCTCTCTCTCTCTCTCTCTCTCTCTCTGTTTTGTCAGTGTGTTTGTGTGCCTGTCTGTCTGTCTGTCTGTCTGTCTGTATGTATGTATGTCTGTCTGTCTGTCTGTCTGTTTCTGTTACGTATGTATAATAAACCGTAGTCTGAAAAATCCAAACAAGCTAGTTTAGAATGTCCCAACTTTTCGGCTTTAATAGCCTTCGGCAGGGGGCACATTCTGTGTATGTTTGTATATATGTATGTATGTAGATATGTGTGTATGTATGTTTGTATGTACGTGTCATGTATACGGTCACCACTATACATCTGACCTGTAGAACCGCACTGCACTTCCTAGTCCCTCCTCTCGCTCTTCCTTGCCTCTTTT
>JADBJO010008076.1:0-12500 GCA_016801955.1 Conus betulinus | reverse complement strand
CGCACGCACGCACGCACGCACTATTCATTGTTTTTGTCATTAAAACTAATGCAACCCAGCTAAAGTAACCTGTTTAACCTGTTCTTCGAGACTTAAAAGAAAGTAGCCGATATTCAGTGGGAATGAATAGGTAGATGAACGGGAAAAAGTAAATAGAGTAGAAAAAAAGAAAAGTTTGGGAGAGAAGAAAAAAACGCGCATGTGCACACACACACACACACACACACACACACACACACACCACACACACACACACCACACACACACACACACATGCGCGCTCACACACACACACACACACACACACACATGCGCGCTCACACACACACACACACACACACACACACACACACACACACACACACACACACACACACACACACACACATACACATCATTGTAGTCATTTGTACGACGAGATATAAATCTGTTACTACAATACAACCTTCTCTCATTTTAGAGGAAAAGCTAAAGCCAACTAAATAATATGATGTAGGTTTAGTAAAATGAATAATACCAATGAGAGAATAAGAAGAGAAAACAGGTGAAAAGAAATTGTTATATTTCTTAAAGACAAAACAAACAAACAAAAAAAGAAAGAAAACAAAGAAAAGAAAAAGGGAGGAGGAGGAGGGGGGAGAGGAGGAGAAAATATGTGAAAGGAAATCGCAGGTTTTGTTTTAGAGGAAAATAGACGGAAGAGAAAAACAAATAAACAAAGAAGGACTAGGAAAGGAAGGGGGAGGGGGGCGGGGGGGGGGGGGGGGGGGGGGGGCGGAAGGAAATGGGAAGAAAGATATCAACAGCCCAACCAGTCGACGTCCAACCTAAAGAGAGATCTCTCAACTCCGAAACCAACTTGATCAAGTTCTTCTCTCTTTTATTAACATGTATTTTTTTTCAAATACATTTCTTACACCCTGCAGATAAGAAAAGTTTGAGCTTTTCGCTGCTGTTCGTTCGTTTGGTTTGCTTGTTTGTCCCTCAGCAAGAGTAAGGGAAAACAAACAAAAACGAACGAACAAACAAATGAAACCTACTGGGCCGATGTTAATTAACGAATCTTGGTAGGGTGATGAGATAACGACGTAAGGATGAACTTATAATTAAAGAATAAATAAAGACAATAAAAGAAATAAAAAAAAAACCCTGTGGCGCCAGCCTCTACCCAGGGGCGGATCCAGGGTCGGTTCAGTCTCGGCGGAGGTCTACGCTCTCCCTGAACGTCTTTTTGGTGGTTTTGCTAAAAACATTCACCGGAATAGAGATGCAAAGTTTGCCACGAAAACTAAGTCTGAAGAAGAAGAAGTCAGTTTTGTTGTTGTTGTTGTTGTTGTTGTTTTTGTTTTCTTTTTAACTGCGGTGGAGATTCACGTGCTTCTTGTTTATGTGTGTGTTTGTTGCTGTTGTTTGAGGATTTTTTGTGTGTCAAATCCTCATTTCTAAATCCAGAATTGTTGGTTCTTATCACCAAGAACTTACAAAAGATATAAATTTTCTGTTTAATTTGCAGCAACAAAAAACACGCTAACAGCGACAACACCAACGAAAGAAACTACAAACAAACAAACTCTTGACCAAAGAGTGAACGAAACCAACATTTCATCACCATCAATGTCGTTTGATAACTGCAAATTCTATGTGTCAGCATGTTAAATAGCGGAATCTATGCCAACACCTTTCAGATGTGTTTGGCTTGCACGAGCGACTCGAAACAGCATGAAATCAATTGTCATCCATGTACTATCATCATTATTATCATTATCATCGTCATCATAGTCATTATTATAATTATTGTTACTATCATTATTATTGCTATTATCATTATTATTTACAAATCAGTATTTTTCTCACCTCTACTGATGACATGGACGGACAAATTACAAAGAAAAGAAAGAAAAAAAAAAAATAAAAATATAAATTACCTTAAACACACACACACACACACACACACACACACACACACACACACACACACACACACACAGAGAAGCGTAGAGCAGTGAGCAAGTAAATTCAAGAATCAGTTTTAGAGTACTAAGTAACACAACCTAAACTTTAAAACAAATAGTAATGCGCACTATATTATCATATCACATTATACTCATCCACCAACGCTTTATGTGTTCACCTCTGGGTATCTGGAATATCAAACGTTCACGATTTTCTGCGCGTAATGATGATTATAATGAAATGCCCGTTTCCCATATCACGACGGTCTTCTACGCAATAATGGTGAGATGAAATATCACAGAAGACGGAAAGATCGCCTCCCCCTCCCCCCCCCCCCCCCCCCCCCCCCCCCCTCCTCTCTCTCACTCCTAATCCTCAGTCCTCCATCTTCCATCCAACCTCCCACCCCGCCGCTCACACCACCCCACCACGCCACACACACGCACATCATCGGTGATATCACACGTCAGCAGCACGCACGCACGCACGCACACGCACACACACACACACACCCACACACACACACACACGCACACGCACACACACACACACCGACTGAAACCATTTATTGTCAGATTAACATATTGTTGTACACACACACACACACACACACACACACACACACACACACACTTTAAGTACGTATCCGTCCGATTACGTATATGTTTTCATACGTCATTGCCTATACGTTTTTTAAATTTGTTTTTATTTTTATGTCACAAGTCCTGAAGACGGTCTATGACCAAAACGTTGTTGATGTTTGTTCTGAAGAGAATTCTCAAAGACATTTAGTCATCGGGAGAGTTTTGAATAATATTATGGTCAGACCATTACAGTATCATCTTTTTTTTTGTTTGTTTTCAACTGAATTCTAACTGAACTGAACTGAACTGAAGTTTAAGCAACAGACACGGCACATTTTTCGGTTAGCGCCCGAGAATGTATCTCCGAGTAGCATCACCAATATCTCACGAGAACATAATTATCATCAATTTTTATCCTTGTAGAATATTGTAACCTTCAAACAATGTAAGTATAATGATGATTTCTGTTGTTATTGTTGTTGTTGATGTTGTTATTGTCGTTTTATTATCATTATGATTACTGTTGTTGTTGTGTTGTTGCTGCTGCTGCTGTTGTTCTTGTCTTAGTTTTTATCATTGTTATATGTTGCTGCTGCTGCTGCTTTTTTTTTTTCTTTTTTGCTATTGTGTTCTTATTGATACTGTCATTGTTACTACTATTAATTTTTAGTAATTTTTTTTATGCTTGTATTATCAATACTGTTAGTACTACTACTACTACTACTACTACTACTACTACTATTACTACTACTACTACTACTACTACTATCCTCATTGTCATCATTATCATTACTATTATTATTATCATTGTCAATTGCAATTACTATGCGCTAAGAAAGCTCACACTCAGTGTTCCAAATTCCCAGAGATACACTAAAAATGGTCGGCCCGCCGCATGGCCAGATGAGAGTAGAAACCGTTTGGTTAATGCAGGTGGAAGCGTTGTTCTCCGTCCGTTTAGATTATGCTGACCGAACGTCCGGCACCTTCCGATCTGTTGATTAATTAATTGATTGATTGATTGATTGATTGATCGATTGACTGATGAACCAATCGAACAGTCAGTCAACTGATTTATAATTAAAAGTAGACTGAGCCGAGTAAGTACCCACAGCCGTCCGATGTTGTTATTTGATTTACTTCTTCGTTTCATATTGATTAATCGATGACTTTATCGATTATTGATTAAACTCATTGTAGTTTCATTCCACACTGCCCGTGTGTTTTGTGTGTGTGTGTGTGGGGGGGGGGGGGGGGGGGGGGGGGGGGGGTTGGGGGGGGGGGGGGGGGGGGGGGGGGGGGGGGGGGAGGGGGGGGGGGGGGTTGTCAACAGATGTCCGAATTCTCCACAAAACAAAATATTGAGCGTGCTTTTTTAAGCAGGGAGGGTTTGGAGACGGTGGGGGGGATGGGAGGGTTGGAGGCGGTGTTTCGGGGGGAAAGGGGGGGTGGGAGGGGAAGCAGGCTGGGGGCGTGGTGGTGGGGATGGTGGGGGGGGGGGGGGGGGGGTAGAGAAATGGGAATGACGGAGGCGGGAGGAGGATTGGTGGTACAGGGTAGAGAGGTCACCGTGTGTTTGTGGTGAAGTATCTAATATCCCTGTGTCACAATATTCAAAGGTATAGAAGAGTACGTCACTGGTAATTTGACACTGTCCACCTCACCACGTCACGGACACGTCAGAATGGTCATAGCCAGTTTAGTTAAGAAGTCCAGCGTTGGACAAAGATAAGGTTTCAAACGATTCAAGAAAAAAACAAACGACAAACAATCGGCTTTTCTGTGGTTTTTTTTTTTTTTCACAATGATCATCCTGTATGATATATTGCAGGCATCTCTGACAAATATCCAGTTGAGGGAAAAAAAAAAAAATACACACACAGAGGGAAAAAACGAAAAGTAAAAAATGTCACAGGTCGCTTCATTTCACATCCAAAAGTGGGAAGAAAAAAAAATATACAGGTATTATCATAGTCCATGAACCACACACTGCAGATGACCTCACAATGCTCCTCCTTCCTTCCTTCCTTCCTTCCTTCCTTCCTTCCTTCCTGCTGTGACCCTCACCCCCTCCGCCCTCCCCCTTCCCTTCCACCGCTCCTGTCTGCCCTCCTTACCCCTCTCCATCACCCTACCCCTACCTCCTCACCTCCATCCTCCGAGACTGAAAAACACACACACACAAAAAATATCACATACAGCTTGTTTGTATCACACAATATTTCAAAACTAGAAGACACTCACAAAACCTACACACAGATATCTCACGATCAATTACGCGCCATTTGTTCTTGTTGTTGTTGTTGTTGCTGTTTTTTTTTTCTTCAGTGTGAGTATAACACAAACGCGTTGCTTTATAAAGTCAATTGCTGCTTGTTGTGTTGTTGTTTGTTTTTTTTTTTTCTTTTTTTTTCTCTCTCGATATGAGTATAACACCACCGCGTTGCTTCATAAAGTCCCACTGCCGCTTGTACCAACTTATGGCTGTTGTTTCGGACCACACGACGCTTGACAACAACAACAACAACAACAACAACAACAGCAACAACACAACGACACACCAACACCAACACCACCACCACCATCGACAACGGCGTCACAATTCAGTCTCACGGTCGATCGTGCCACCCAGTAGCTGGGAGTTAGTCGATCAGACAGCCTGCTGATGATGATAGCAAGGACCCTTCTGACTAACAACAATCATCGCTGTGTGCTTTTTTTTTTTACACACAAGTCTTCAGCGTGGAGAACGTAACGCCTGACCGTCTTCGGAGTAGCACTAGCAGTAGCCTTGATAAGCGTTCGATGGCCCGGGCTATTATATCGTGACTCGGTGTGGAAAATGAGGCCCTAAATGTGTTGTATGTATTTGTTTAGGTTTTTTTTTTTTTTTTATTCTGGGTGCCAATTTCCTTTTCTCTGTGGTGACAGGCACGAAAAAAAAAAAAAGGGGGGGGGGGGGGGGGGGGGGGGGGGGGGGGGAGGAAGGGGGGTGTGAAACGTCCGTCAGTTGGGCCCCCACCTGAAACTGACATCTTGCAGGGAGATCAGATTAGCAAGGGGAGAAGCCTGTCAGGACGGACAGACTCTGTAGCGGCGTGTGTCGCACACGTCATATTTCACCCAGTCAGACAGACGTGTCTGTTTCAGCTTGGACATGGCACAGTATCGGGTGCCCATTATTCGTTGGTTGGTGTGCCAGTTTAGCATTCAGGGAATGACTTGTGTCGTGGACATTAGTTATTTGTCCTTTTTCTTTTTTCAAGTGTGGCCTGTGTAGCATTGTATCGGCAATGATTTTGGAGGCTATCGGGGTTACTCTTTAATTGCGGGGAGCAAAATTTCCCGCCCGCTGGCCCTGTTCCACCCCCCCTCTATGCATCACCCTCCCACCAAGACCGACCCCCCACCCAACACAGCCCCCAACCCCCACCCCCCCCCCCAAAAACCACCCCCCCCCCCCCCCCCCCCCCCACCCAATACCTCGTCCTCACCACCCCCCAACTTTGAACGGGAAGTGGGGACCCTTAAGTGTAATGTCACCCCACCCACCCACCCCATAACCCCCACAACCCCCCCACAACCCCCCCCCCCACCCCCCCCCCCCCGTGGGCACCACCAAGGTTTAGGTGGGTGGGGTGTGACCAAACCATGGCGCGCACTCAACGAAGCTCCGCGAAGGACCTGATGATATGGTCTGTAAGCGATAACGAAAGAGGCCTTTAGCTCTCTATTCACCCTTACGGCTGTACAACTGAAGCCAGGTTGGGGGAGGAGGAATGCAATGAAGTGTCCCCCACTTCCCCCCCCCCCCCCCCCCCCCCCCCCCCAACCCCCCCCCCCCCCCCCCCCCCCACCCCCCCCCAGAAGGTGAGATCAACCTCCCACACCAAAACCCCCAAGCACAGAACACAATGATCCACAGGTGACGATCAGAAGGCCATACCTAACACAAAGTTTATTTTCTGCTAAATAAATCTGCACCGCCAGGGTCTGAGTGTCACCGATGTAGCGTAGTAACGTAAACTTGTTACTGTGTTCTTGTCCCGTAATATTATGTATTGCTGCTACTATCATGTATCACAGTCACCCCCCCCAAACCCACCACCCCCCCCTCACCTAATTCCCTCGAATGGTTTCGAACTTGAAACGAAGTGGGGAGGCTTAAGTGTAATGAAAACCAGCGTTGACCCCCATACGTGTGTGTGTGGTGTTTGGGTGGGGGGGGGGGGGGGTCGGGGGAGGGGTGGTGGGTGTGCACCTGCATGTGCGCACTCAGACGAAGCTCCGAAGAGAGACTTCATATGTCTTAAGCGAACAGAAAGAGCTTTTTTCTCTCTCTTCACCTTACGGCTTGTACAACTGAATCAAAGGAGGGGAGGGAGGAATGTGGGAAAAGGGGGGGGAATTGGGGGGTGGGTGGGGGGGGGGGGGGAACAACAGTTATTGAACCCACAAGTCACAGAACACAATGATCCACAGGTGACGACAGAAGACATAACACAAAGTTTATTTTCTGTAAATAAATCTGACATCGGCAGGGTCTGAGTCACCGAATGTAGCGTAGTAACTGTTCACTGTTTTCTGTCCCGTAATATATGTATTGCTGCTAATATCCATGTATCACAGTCATACAGCATCTAATAAACACCTTAACTCATAACAACAACAAGAAAATTAAATGAAAAAAAAAGAAAACGATGAAAATTTAAAGTCAATTTTGTTATAATTGAACTAAACTGTCAGGAAACAGACATACCTTCATCGTCCGTAAAAAATAAAGGTTTGGTCACATGTGTCAATTTTATGCATTGTAGCAATGTTATCATCCCACGACAACTGCTGCAAAAGAACAAGACGATTATCAAAAGGCTTCTCAGGAGTGTAATCTGAAGTTCCAAACGATGAATGCAAACATAAGGTTCTGCGCAGTGCTGGTATCTCCAGAGGCACAAGATCGTCCAAACGATAGCTGCGGACGGTTTCACGTAATATCCAGTGAATTTCAGAAAACGCAGCACAACAAAGAGCAACCGATGTTCCAGTGTTGGACAGTACTTCACGGTTCAAGCTTTTGGTACTGTTCGTAGAAATGCAGAGTTTGTGTGTGTGTGTGTGTGTGTGTGTGTGTGTGTTGTGTGTGTGTGTGTTCACACGGCTTTATGCACAGGCTCAATATTCCCCAACATGCAGCAATTCCATCACTGCAGTATGACTCCCAGTGGATGTTAGGCCACGACTCTCCTCTCACGTGACAGCACAGTAACGGTAACTCTCACAAGCCTGAAGTCGTCAAGCACGTAACACAGAGACGCGCACAGTCCCCAGTAACATCACAAATCGTTTCTCCATTCTGTGCGAGAACCAAAGTAATCCATCCATTTTCCTTTCTGTGCGAGAACCAAAGTAATCCGTCCATTTTCCTTTCTGTGCGAGAACCAAAGTAATCCGTCCATTTTCCTTTCTGTGCGAGAATCAAAGTAATCCATCCAGTCGACCCCCCCCCCCCCCCCCCCCCCCCCCCCCCCCCCACCCCCCCACACACACACACAAAATGGTGTCAGCACGATAACCCAAGACGAACGGGCGTAGAAGAAAAAAGAAAATCGTCATTCCTAAACAAACAAGCAAGCAAAATCACCATAAAACCATTGAATCCTATCGCATGGAAACTTGAAGACGACCCTAACTCGCACACACAAACATACCCTGACCCCTCTCCCCGACACAAACACCACCACCACGTGTTGTTGTTGTTGATACATGACGCAATAATCCGGCCGACTCCTCCGGTAAGATATCACAACCACCACACTGGCAACCCAGAGGTAGAGATCGGCAAAGCAAGGGGAGGTGGGTGAGGGACAGGACGACGACGACCTGAACGTCGACACGAGGCTGACGCTCAGCATCCTAAGAAGCCTCGGAACTAGCGCGGGGTCCTGGAAAAACCCTCGTGAGGAAGACCCTCCCCCCCCCCCACCCTTTTCAACTGCACGTCCTCACCAGATTCTCCCTGCTGGCACGGGCTGGCAGGGCGGACAGCTAGCTGGACCTCTGGCTCCCCGGTGATCTGACTGCCTTGCCTGCCTCTTGATCCCATCCCTACCCCCACTACCACCACCCCCCCCCCCCTTTCTTCCTTTGGCCTGCCCCCACCACCCCCGGTAGTGGGAGCAGGGCCAGGGCCATATCCAGGTGAGCTGTGAGGTCCTCCGCTCCTCTCCTGCCGATGCCACGAGTGCCTCTGGCGGCCCGGGCGCCCTCCACTTATATACAAGACTAAAATTGACCAATTTCGGGCAAGGAGTCATTTTCTCCCGGTTAGAACGGCATTTACCCTTCACGTGATTGCCGAAAAGTATTAGTTTTGTCAACAGGGAAATTTGCCTTGATTACACGCAATTTCCCCCCTACCCCCCCCCCCCCCACCCCCCCCCCCCTACCCCACAACGGACGCCAACCTTGAAATTTCATAATGGTAGGTGATTAGGTCCCTCCTTCTCTTCTCCCCCCTCCCCCTCCTCGTGCTCCTTCCTCCCCCACTTCCTCACCTTCTTCCCCCCCCCCACCTTTCCTTCCTTTTTTATTTCTTTCTCTCTCTGTCTCTCTCTTTTTTTTTTTTTTTTTTTGAACATTGGACGGTTAATTTATTTGACGAGACATCGCACTTAACGCGCGCGACAAACGAGCTCGTGCTTACTGAATCTTTCATTAACGCCAAATAGGGGGCCCCCGAACACGATTGATTTTTCTCCACCTTCTTCCTCCCCCACCGTCCTTCTCCCCCCCCCCCCACAACCCCCAACGCCCCCCCCCCCCCCCCCCCCCCCACTCTCTCTCTCTCTCCTTGCCTCCCGAATAGCCAGCCGCATGGAGGAATAATGACTGGAATAAAAGCAAATTAAACATTATTTTCTGTGATTTTCTTCTCGCTCGATGGACGGTTGGCAAAGAGGCTGTGATCACTTCCACCTTCAGGTCTGATGGTGCCCCGTGTCCCTTGCCTGGTTAGCAGAGGGGTGATGGGGGGTGGGAATGGGTGGGGGTAGAGGTGGGGGGGTAGGGGTAGGAAGGAGGGGGGGGGGGGCTCTGGGCCTCCCTCCCGGGGGATAATCAGCTTGTCAAGCGGTGACTACCTTGTTACGTCACACGTTCCCCCCCCCCCTCCCCTCCTCCCACATGCTGTTGTTGGCCGGTCCACCAAGGTGGTGGTTAGGGCCCTGCCCGTGAGACACCTCCAGTGAAAGGCCAGAGAGAGATAGGGAAGGATTTACATTAGAGAGAGAGAGAGAGAGGGGGGGGGGGGAGGAGGAGGAAGGAGAAGAAGAAGGCCACTAGGTCGAAGCGGTTTCGTCCAACCTTCCACCACCCCCCCCATCCCCCAACCCTTCTCCCCCTCCCATACCACACCCCCACCCCACCCCACACACCCAGACAGAAAACAGACTCCCCTAGAGAACGGTGCACTGGAATTCGGGGGCTCTGATCTGATTCCCCCGTTCTTAGAGAGAGAGAGAGAGAGAGAGAGAGAGAGAGAGAGAGAGAGAGAGAGAGAGAGACAGACAGACAGACAGACAGACAGACAGAGAGACAGAAAGAGACAGACAGAGTCAGAGACAGACAGATAGACAGAGAGAGAGAGAAAAAGACTTCAGGAAGTTGATGGTGTTTTACATACAAAAACCACAGGTTTCTCCTCTGTTCTTTGCAACATCTCGGGACCCGGCAGTGAGAACGGCAAATTGGCATGTCGCCCATCGTACTTTGCGGTTTGCTACCTCCGGTGTGTGCCCGTGTCGGGAATCGTCCCCCCCACCAGCTTATTAGGGTTGCGGGGATGATGATGATGATGGCAATGGTGGGTGAGATATACATCTCCATCACACCTACCTACCTCCCATTCATTTCACCCTCCACTCGCTTGTCCGCTCCGCCCCGCACACCCCCACCCACACCCACACCCCTACCCTCATCTCCCCGGCCTTACTTGCCTCTCACTCCTCCATCTCTCACCACCCCACCCCCCATCCCCACCCCCCCCCCCCCCATTTTTTTTTTTCCTCTCTCTTCTTGTGTGAATCCTGATTTTCGATTTTCAAGACATGTGTTTTTGTAACGAAAATGTACCCGTTATCTGATTGTGATAGCCGCGCACACTTGCAGCGCAAATGCGCCACGCACACACACACACACACACACACACACACACACACACACACACACACACACACACACACACACACACACACATACACGCACGCACGCGCATACACACACACGCGCGCGCGCGCGCACACACACACACACACACACACACACACTGAAACAAATACGTATAACAGCTTGAAGCAGTTCAGTTTATCGTGAAATTTCAATGTTATATCAAAAATGCAGTTGAGGGTGGGAAAAACAAAACACAAAAAACCAACAAAACAAACAAACAAAGCAAAAACAGTAACAGGAAGAGCCGTAAACTTAGACAATATAACCGAAACCCTCTTTGACAGTATTCTTTTAAATCTTACTTCGCGTTTTCTTTCTCTCTTCCTTTCTTTTTTTTTTTTTTTTTTTTTTTTTTTGTCTTTTTGTTTTATGTTTCCTTTTCTCTTTTGAGTTACCATTCAGAACAGGACCCCCTTTAAAAAAAAAAAAAAAAAAAAAAAAAAAATCCATGCTATCTTATTTTTCGCCTTCCGGTTCTAGCTGTCTTTTCTCTCTCTCTCTCTCTCTCTCTCTCTCTCTCTCTCTCTCTCTCTCTCTCTCTCTCTCAGGAGAGCACCTCTTTTTTCACTAGCCAAACCTATACTTTGCCCAACGCCAAGCGGAACCCGCTATTTGCCTCCCCTGATCATAGACTCGCTTTGGCAGGCTGTCTGTGGGATGGGAGATAATCGATGTGCAGGGAAAGAAGAGAGGAAAACTCAATCTAGTGTCCCAGGAGATAATTAGGGCCTGGAAGAACCTGGGGAAGGGGGGGGGGGGGGAAGGAGGAGGTAAGAAGAGGGGCGTGATGGGTGGAGGAGAGAGAGGGAGGGAGGACGTGGGGGGGGGGGGGGGTAGGGGAGGGAGGCGTTACCCATCCATCCATACTTCCACTCTTCTCTCTCTGTCTCTGTCTGTCTGTCTGTCTGTCTGTCTGTCTGTCTGTCTGTCTGTCTGTCCTCTCTCTCTCTCTCTCTCTCTCTCTCTCTCTCTCTCTCTCTCTCTTCTCTCTCTCTCTCTCTCTTTCAATCTGCGATCTCTAACAGTTTCTTAGCCGCTCTTTCTTTTCGTACCACCCTTTTCTCATTCCCTCATCCTCTCTTAAGACACTGAGAAGGTATAATCATATTTATGTCATGATTTTTAGTTTGTCAGCAACGCGTTTCCTTACCACTACACCACAGAATTCTAGTCTGCGGCGTGTCTCCATTTGATGCCAAGGGAGCACGCACACAGTCATCCGTGTGTCCCTGACGAGTCCGATCCAGCGGACCAAAGGCCTAGGAGCAAGGCAATTTGATTTGATCTGTCTTCTGAAAGGATTACGATGGCTCCCCATATGCTGCTAGGGAAGGGTGTAACATTCATAATATTAATCCCTGATTTTATATTTTCATTTTTCTTCTTCTGCCCCCTCCCCCCTCCTCCCCCCCCCCCCCCCCCCCCCCCACACACACAACACACACCTTTGTTTTTCTTTTCTTTCACTTAAATATTTGCCAGGTCGTTACTGTAATTGATGGAAGAATTGTTGACCTGCACTTGTTTTACCCCCGACTGATTGGTTCAAATTATATAGTATATATACATATATATATATATACATATATACAAGTTAGGTATATAATGATATAGATTCCGTCTCTCTCTTCTCTCATCTCTCTCTCCCTCTCTCTCGTCGCATCTTCTCTCTCTCTCTCCTCTGGCTGTTCTCAGACAAGACTTACGGTTCTATCAACTGATGGCAGAAACATTCAC
>JADBJO010008075.1:80000-101845 GCA_016801955.1 Conus betulinus | reverse complement strand
GGGCAGGGGAGAAAGAAGAGCAAAGGGCAGGGAGAAGGCAGGGAGAAGGAAGAGGGCAGGGGAGAAGGCAGGGGAGAAGAGCACAGGGCAGGGAGAGAGAGCACAGGGCAGGGAGAGAGCACAGTGGCAGGGAGAAGGCGGGGGCAGCAGGGGGAAAGAACAAGGGCACAGGGGAGAAGCGCACAGGGCAGGGGAGAAGAGCACAGGAGCAGGGGGAGAATGCACAGGGAAGGGGAGAAAGGAAGGGGCAGGGGAGAAGAGAACAGGGCAGGGAGAAGAAGAGCAGGGCGAGAGAGCAGTGGGCAGCAGGGGAGAAGAGAGGGCAGGGGAGAAGAGCCGGGGCAGGGGAGAAGAGGCAGGGGGCAGGGAGAAGAGCAGGGGCAGGGGAGGAAGAGAGCCCAGGGCAGGGGAGAAAGAGCACAGGGCAAGGGGAGAAGAGCAAGGGCAGGGGAGAGGAGGCAGGGGAGAAGAGCACAGGGCAGGGAGAAGAGCACATGGAGAAGAGCAGGGGGAAGGGCAGGAGAAGGGTAGCAGGGGGCAGGGGAGAAGAGCACAGGGAGGGGAGAAGAGCAGGGGGCAGGGGGGAGGAGCCGAGAGCAGAGGGGGCAGGGGAGAAAAGCAGAGGGCAGGGGAGAAGGAGCACAGGGAGGGGGAGAAGGCAGGGGAGAAGAGACAGGCAGGGGAGGAAGAGCACAGGGCAGGGGAGAAGAGCACAGGGCAGGGGAGAAAGAGCAGGGGGCAGGGGAGAAGAGCACAGGGCAGGGGAGAAGAGCAGGGGCAGGGGAGACAGGGCCAGGGAGAAGGCAGGGGAGAAGAGCAGGGGGAGGGCAGGGAAAGAGCAGGGGGGGCAGGGAGAAGAGCAGGGGGGCAGGGAGAAGAGAGGGGAGAAGAGCAGGGGGGCAGGGGAGAAGAGCAGAGGGCAGGGGAGAAGAGCAGGGGGCAGGGGAGAAGAGCAGGGGGGCAGGGGAGAAGAGCACAGGGCAGGGGAGAAGAGCAGGGGGCAGGGGAGAAGAGCAGGGGGGCAGGGGAGAAGAGCAGGGGGCAGGGGAGAAGAGCAGGGGGGCAGGAGAAGAGCAGGGGGCAGGGGAGAAGAGCACAGGGCAGGGGAGAAGAGCAGGGGAAGAAGCAGGGCAGAGCAGGGGCAGGGAGAAGAGCAGGGGGCAGGGGAGAAGAGCACAGGGCAAGGGGAGAAGAGCAGGGGAGAAGAGAGGGGGCAGGTGAAGAGCAGGCACAGCAGAGGAAGGGGAGAAGAGCAGGGGGGCAGGGGAGAAGAGCACAGGGCAGGGAGAAGAGCGGGGGGTAGGGGAGAAGAGCAGGGGGCAGGGGAGAAGAGCAGGGGGGCAGGGGGGAGAAGAGCAGGGGCAGGGAGAGAAGAGCATGGGGGCAGGGGGAGGAGCAGAGGGGGGAGGGAGAGGTCTTGTTCTTGGCCTCCAAAGTTCATCCCACTAACATCTGAACATTGTTCACTGCCATGTTCGGAGTTCATCAGCGCAGACCATAATCTACACGTGTATGTATTAAACTGATGCATGTGTGATTATACGTAAAGACAATACCAGTCAAGTGTGTAGTTTGATCAATTATGTACACTACAATAGAGTCCACTCTATATATTTACACGTTTTCTCGCCTGTATTGTGGCTGAAAAGAATGAAGACATGTTTTTGGGAAACAACAAGTCTTGGATTCAGAAATGTACATCAGTAGATAAAACAAGCAAACGAACAACAAAAAGGAATCCACTGAAGACATGTTTTGGGAAACAACAAGTCTTGGATTCAGAAATGTACATCAGTAGATAAAACAAGCAAACAAACAACAAAAAGGAACCCACTGAAGTTCTTCATGACACATTAGACACTGGCTGTATGAAGGGTCACTCACACAGACGGTCAGCTGGGGTCAGTAGCTCCAATACATAAGGCAGTACCAGGCCCCTGACTGACTTTCGTGATAAGCTACTACAGAAAATGACTCTTGTTGCACCAGTATTTATCACTTGTAGCTTTATATGAAAGTTATCTGGTATGTACCAACTGCCTAATCATAATGATAAGCGATTTATACACTTTTACTCTTCACATAATTATAATTTCTACCAGATTCAGCCTACTCTGTCCTTTGCCATCTGCTGCGCACTCCAACATGGCGTCCATAGTTGACGGGCTATAAACGAGACCTGACCCTCTCGCCCCTCTACACATGCGTGCATCAATGCAAAAGTGTGCAAGCCTCACTTTGAAGCACGTGCATGCATGCAGCACACACACACATGCACACACACACATCACTTTGAAGCACATGTACAGCGTGCGCGGGCACACACACACACACACACACACACACACACACACACACACACACACACAACACACGCACGGGCACATGCACAGACACAGACTCATATCAACACTACACAACACACACACACAATAAAACGTACACACACGCGCACACACATGCACACACACGCACGCACACGCACACACACACACACACACAGATGACACAGATGCACTGACCAGATGAATTCTCAGCTGGCAGCGCAACCTGTGCAAGAAATACCCTGTCAGGATGCCAACTACGTACGGCGCCATGCGACAGTACGGCTTGATCAGGTAGTGCTCCATGTAACCACTGCTGGAAATCTGGGGAGAACAGAAGTAAGGCTGCACTGGATCATGTGACGGTACCTTGATCAACAGGCGTGGGGAGAAATGGCAAAGAAGAATGAATGAACACTGGAGTGAATCGGTTTGTCCAGACCAGGGCGGAAAGAAAGAGTGAGGTGGGGGGGAGGGGGGGGGACAAACCTTCACAAATGCACTATTAAATGGTAACTAATGGCTATGAGGAGGACGGGGTGGTGACTGTGAAGAGGAGGAAGGGAAGGGTTAGGTTGGAGGTTCTCATGGAGGAAAGAGGAAGAAGGCCTCCTCACACACACACACACCACACACACACACACACACACACACACACATGCACCAAATGAAAGGAAACAAAATCCTTCCATACAAGAAAAAACAAATACACCGATGCACTTATTTACAGCCAGGGAGAAGAAGAAGAGAGACAGAGAGAGAGAGAAAGCGAACACTTTTTTCACTGGTGAAAAAAAGTACACAAACAACAGGCTCTTTACATCCAGCCCTCCACAAATGGAAAAGAAAAAAGAGAAATGGTTAACCTTTACCGGATGACATTTTTGACTATACAGACCCGATCATGTGGGTTGTCCAAGACCCACACATTTTGCAGAGGCTTTTCCTTGCTTATCCCTGTTGCTTATCCCTATTCAGGTCACGCGGGTCTTGTAAGACCCTCACCTGATAAAGAGTGGTTCAGCAGCTCATTCCTCACCCGATGGCGTGGGCTATGTGTGACCCATTAAAATGTATGGGTCATGGGGGAGCCGCGACTAATTACGGTAACTGATTGTGCCCATATATACATGAAATTTCAGTGACCAACGGCTGTTAAAGTCGTTGACAAACTCCTATGATTTCATGAGCATAGCTCCATCCATTTATAAGATATGATGTTTTTTATGGAGTCACTGAGTCATGGAAGACCCAGGAAGCATGGCAAAGGTGTAAACAAACTACTCCACCCTTCCCCACAGATAGTACTTGTATGGAAAGCACAAACTTAATTTAACAACAACCAGCCACACGCTATTACATCTACACATACATGCACACGCACACACACACACACAGAGAAACACGTGTGCATGTGCACCCACACCCACACGTGTGTGCGTGCGCACGCTTACAAGTGTGTGTTTATGTATGTGTGTGTGTGTGCGCGTGCACGCTACAAGTGTGTGTGTATGTGTGTGTGTGTGTGTGTGTGTGTGTGTGGTGTGTGTGTGTGTGTGTGTGTGTAAATGTAAATAGCGTGTGGTAGTGTTGCTGTTACTATTAAGTTTGTGCTTTCCTTACTGAAGGCCTACTATGTGTGGAAGACACAGAGACACGTGTGTGTATGTGCGTGTGTGTGTGTGTGTGTGTGTGTGTGTGGTGTGTGGTGTGTGTGCGCGCGCGCACGTGTGCCTGAATATGTGTATAATACATACAGTAATATACATGCATATACATACAAACAAAAACAGCTATGAGAGAGAGAGGGAGAGAAAGAGAGAGAGAGAGAGGGTGTGGGGGCAACCACACAAATAGGAGTTAACAAACAGAGAAAACGGACAAGTAGTCAGATACACAGACAGGACAAGGATTGAAAGAGACAGACAGACACAGCCAGGAAGGGAGAGAGAAGCGACACTGATGGCTGAGATGCACAGAATTGAGAGACAGATGGTTGTAGGTAGCGATGAAGCCAGTCAGTATGCTGGAAATAAACATCGCCACTCCGCACAGAAAGAGGCCCATGGGAGGACAGCTGCACACACACACAAGCCACATTCATCAGTCAAACCGATCGAACTGATGACGAAAGGAAAGATCAATCATAGGTCAGCTTATCAGCCAAGACTGCGCACTTGATGACAAAAATGAAAACACTCTCTCTGTCTCTGTAACTCCCTCTCTTTCTGTTTACACGCACACGCACACACGTGCACACACAACACATACACACACACACACACGCACACACACCAGAGGCAAGTGACCTACCATCCAATGAAAGGCCAAGAGACCGCCAACCAGCTAACCAACCAACCATCTAATCACTTCACCCATCTATTTCTTGGCGGCAAGTCAGCCAACCCGCCAGTCATTCATGGCAACTAACCAAGCCCTCAACATGATAGCAGGAAAGACAACCACTCACTAGTGTAACAGACAATGAAGAGAGGCGACACCAGGTAAAACGCATGTCATTGGCCAGATACCACGTCCACTCCATGCACTGTCACATACAACATCCTGCTCACTGTATCAGATCAAATCAGGGCCGAAAAAAAAAACGAATCAAATCAAATCAAATCGAGTAATTTTTTCCCCAACACATTAAACTGGACCACTTCAATCAAACTGAATTAATTCAAATCCATCGGGTCAAATCTATGAAATCAAACTGAATCAAATCAAAAGAAATCGAACTGAATCAAATAAAATCAAATAGAACTATTTCTTCTTAAAAAAAAAAAATCAATCAAACTGATTTAATTAAAATCCAATGCAGGTGAAATCTAATTAAATCAAACTCAATCGAATCCAATGAAATCGAATCAAACCAGAGTATACAGAGAAAATAAACTTAAACTGAACAAATCAATAGATGAACAGGATCAAAACAGGATGAAACCAAACTAAGTTTTATCAAATCAAATCAGGCCACGGTGATCACACCAAATAAATACAACATCAAATTGGATGAATGTAACAAAATCAAGTTAAACCGAATTAAGTCAAATGACATTGAAACTTGAACAACCAAACGAAAATAAAGAAATAAAACCACACTGAGCAAAATCAGATTAAACTGACGTTTCTTTCTTTGTTCTGGTGTGCTCTGTGTTGTCATTTCTGCTAGTCGATTCGGTGTCGTAAGCAGCATTGGTTTGGAGTTATGGGCATGTGTTTTATTTCATTATGGGAGCAAGAATTACCGTACTTGTTTGGTATTTCCTGTTTCCTTTCAAATCAAACTGAATCGAATGAAATGAATTGAATCAAACCAAATTAAGTGAAATGGATTCAAAAACACACCAAAGAAACAAAACGTAGTAATCATTCTAAACACATTATCTGCGTCATGATAGCATGTCTTCTTGTTTGTACGTGTTGTGTGTATCTGCGTCCGTGTTGCATACATGCGTGAATGCGTGCGTGCATGCATGTGTGCGCGCGTGTGTGTGCATATGTGCGTGCGTGTGCATGTGTGCGACACAAGAACATACACGTACACACACACACACACTTGGTGACCACAGACTCCTCACTCCTGGTTCGGTCCTCTGCTACACAGACGAGAGCTACCACCATGCGGTCCGAACGGACCAGGTTGTGATGAAGAAGAGATGTGGACCACAGTTGGCGGGCAGTGGTCCGTCAACACGGACAGCTCGGGCCAAGAGGACCGCTTCCAACATGGGGCACCACAAACATGGACAGCATCATCACCATCACGTACACCGGGACGATCCTGCAGGGGACAGGTGGAGAGACAGGAAGGCAGGACAGGGTAATACAGAAACAGAGGGGAATGGATACACCGCTGGAGAGGAAGAGAATGTTAGAGAATGCAGGGGAAATAAAAAGAAAACATGAGTATTATTTGCAACCAGTGATGGAAAAAATGTGAGAATGAAAGGGGGAATAAAAAAAGAAGTAAAGAGAGAGTGATTAAACGAAGGGAGGGAGGGAGGGAGAGAAGTTAAAAGATAAACGTTATCATAACATTCAGGGAGGGAGGGAGGGAGGGAGGGAGAGAAGTTAAAGATAAACGTTATCATAACATTCAGGGAGGGAGGGAGGGAGAGCAGTTAAAAGATAAACATTATCATTATCATCAGAGAGAGAGAGAGAGAGAGAGGAGAGTGAGAACACATAGAGAGGATGGAGACTGGGAAAAAAAAGAAAGCAAGGATACCAAATGAAAGAAAAGATCAAGAGGGAGAGCGAGCGTAAAAAGGCGAAGAATTATTACCAAATGTTGACTGGGGCAATAGGGGGGGGGTGAAAAGAAAAGAGAGAGAGGGGGGGGGGGGGGGGGGGGGCAGGGCCCCAGAGAAAGAAAGAAAGAGGGAGACAGAGAAAGAGAGATAGAAGCGACAGAGAAAATGGAGAGGGATGAAAGGAAACAGTGAAGACAGTGTTTGTCATCTGTGTACTGCATGAATGTTAACATACCAGAAGATATTCGAACGGATACAGCAGCATGTGAGAAAAAAAAATAGGAAAAAACAAGAGAAAGACGAAAAGAAAGGAAAGAAGAAAGTAAAATCATTAAACCAGGTAACCCCCCCATTTTAAACCAATGATTACAAAACACGATCAGAAAAGTGCATATCACACACACAACCACACACCACAACACACACACCACACACAAAACACACAACAACACAACACACACACACACCACACACACACACAAACACACAGTGAGAGAGCGAGGAGAGAGACAGGAGGAGAAAACAGAGAGAGAAGAAGAGAGAGGGTGGGGCGAGAGAATGAGAGAGAGACAGTCAGACAGAGAAATGGAGAAAAATGAAAGGAAACAGTGAAGCACAGTGTTGTTCATTCTGTGTACGGCATGAATGTTAACATACAGAAGATACATACGTGACATAGCAGCATGCAATGAAAAAAAAGATATGGAAAAAACCCAAGAAAGAAAGACCAGAAAGAAAGAAAGAAAGAATGAAAGGAAGTAAATCATCACACAGGCACACAGTTAAAACCAATGATTACAAATAGCGATCAGAGGTGCACACACAGTGGAGAGAGAGAGAGATGAGCATGGAGGAAGGATAGAGAGAGAGAGAGAGAGATGGGGGGGAGGGGGCTGAAATAAGAGAGGACAAAACACAGAGAAAGATTAAGAGGGAAAGGACCAGAGAGGCAGATATAGTCTCTCTGCCTCTTTCTCCCCCATGCTCGTCATTTTCTCTGTGTGCTACTCTAGCTCGTCTTTCTCCATGCTCGTCATTCTGTTTTAAGGAGAAAAACAACAACAACACCCCCACCACCACCACACATTATGTTTTCTCTATCTGTTCAATATTTTTTTTTTTCAAAGCGTTGTTGTCAGGGCATGCACTAATAATAGCTACAGTGCACTATAATCTGCTCTTCTCTACTCTGGGGTTTTTAGTTCTACTCTATAGTATACTATACCACAGTATAGTCTTTTCTAGTCTACTCTAGGGTTTTCTGTCAATGCATCTATAGGTTTTTACCTCACAATCGACGACCATAAAAGTGAAGAATATTGAACATGGCGTGTTGAGCAGTCATCTGTCTTAACGTCAAATAGCAGACCAGAAGACCACTGTGGAAAAAACACATACAAATCAGCATTAACGAGTACACACACACACACACACACACACACACACACACACACACACGCACACACGCACACGCGCACACACACATGCACACACACACATACAAACGTGTGTGCGCAACGCACACACACACACACCACACACACCACACACAACACACACACACACATGCACGCACGCATGCATGCACGCACACACAGATCATATATTCAAGGATATCAGAAGAAACAAACAAAGAGACAACTGCCTACATGATTCTCATATGTGAGTAAATACAACATGCAGATGAAGGGCACTGTAAGCACTGGCTACAGATGGAAGGGCACTATAAGCACTGGCTTGGAATAAACACAACATGCAGATGAAGGGCACTATAAGCACTGGCTTGGAGTAAACACAACATGCAGATGAAGGGCACTGTAAGCACTGGCTTGGAGTAAACACGACATTGCAGATGAAGGGCACTATAAGCACTGGCTTGGAGTAAAATATGGGACCTAAGATGAAGGACACTACAAGCACTGGCTACAGATGAAGAGCACTATAAGCACTGGCTTGGAGTAAACACAACCTACAGATGAACAGCACTATAAGTGCTGGCTGAAGTAAACATGACATACAGATGAAGGGCACTATAAGCACTGACTGAAGTAAACACGACATGCAGATGAAGGGCACTATAAGCGCTGGCTGAAAATAAACATAACATGCAGATGGACAGCACTATAAGCACTGGCTTCTTGTTGTTCACATTGTGACATTTACTGGAAAGCTGAATGTGATCAGAGACTGGAAACAAACTGATTTAAAATCGAGGACAAAGGGTGGTCGGGATAAATGGAGAGGGACACAATTAAATTCATCTTATTTCACCCTGATCTAATCATTTCCTTGTCGCGCGACTTTTAGTGTTTTTTTTGCAGATCAGTCATAATGACAGAAAACCTCCATTCCCCATCTCTCCATACTGCATCTCTTCCTCAAAAGCTGGCAGCCTCCTTGGTAATGCTAATGCATAGATATTTGCCTGGAAAATGTCAATGTTAAAGATTGACCTAGGACATGTACACACACAAATGCCCTCACAAATACACACACACACCACACACACACACACACACATCACCCCACACAACACATACGCATGCATGCACACACACACACACACACACACACATTCATCCCACGCCTCAACTGGGGCACATAAGCAGCAGCTGGGGCAATGGCAGATTTGGTCTCTGACTGTATTTCTCATATTCTGGTGTATAACCCGACTGATTCTCTGGACTGTATCTGGGGACTTTTGGGGAGCAAGAGGAAGGCGTGAGCAGGAAGAAAACAAGAACAACCAAAAGATGTGATGAAAAACCTATCAACGACAATGGGGATGATAACAATGCTGCTGCTGCTGCTGTGCTGCTGTCCGCTGCTGAGAAGATGCTGCTGCTGCTGCTGCTGCTGGTGATGATGACATGATGATGATAATGATGATGATGATAATTATATTGACAAAGATGAAGATGAGGATGATGATGATGATGATGATGTTGATGACATGATGATGATAATGATGATGATGATGATGATGATAACGATGATGGCGGCACCTCCTACCTGACAAAGAAGAAGGTTGTCAGCAGCCAGAAACAACACAGTTGACCACAGGTTGAAAGTAGAACCGACTTCTTGCTTTGTCCATGCTTCTTTCAGATTGCAGCTGAGAGAGGAGAGAGAGAGAGAGAGAGAGAGGAGAGAGAGAGGAGAGAGAGAGAGAGAGAGAGAGAGAGAGCGGAGAGAGAGAGAGAGAGAGAGAGAGAGAATACAAATTCAAACTGGAAAATGAAATTTTATTACAATGACAAGGGCAATTATCATCCACCCGTATATACATAAAAACAACTACTACCACCTTCACCATATTCAGACACTGAAATCACCAACAGATCAAGGGTACCAGCCACTTTGGTCCAGTGGTTAGTGCCAGGGATTCATGGCCGGGACATTCACTGATTCAGCCCCCCCAAATTTCATATCATTGTGACATTTTACTGCCAGCTCTCGCCCAGAGACGTGGTGTGGGGATTCAAATGGAAAGACTAGGGGCTACAGAATTCAGTGCCGTTCACTTTTGATTGCCAATTTAAAGTGTCATTAATTTCCGGGACAAGAATGATGGTATTTTTATTTTCAGGCTTGCTTCCATTGATACAGGGATATACTGTGAGCAGGGCATTGTATAAAGCCTGTTATGTAATCTCAAACAGTCGTTGCCCTCGTTCATTTTCCCCGTCATTCATCACAAAATAAAAATATCATACACTCTACAGCCTTTCCTTTCCAGTCGTGGCGACTTCAGTCCTGTCCACACGCCATGCACTGATATAAAAATAGCAGACCAGCGGGTTCTGTCATTGAACAGAGTGAACTGGACAGTGCTGTCCTTCACCAGTGGCGGTGGGCATGACGACTGCTGACACATAGGCCAGACTGTCCGGAAGGTCAACTCGAGGTGATGGCTCAGCGACCTCTACTGGTGATCATAACACTGGTAAGGCAAAGACAGGACAAGACAAGACAAGACAAGACAAGACAAGGCAAGGCAAGGCAAGGCATGGCAAGGCAAGACAAGACAAGGCAAGCAAGGCAAGGCAAGACAAGCAGCCAAGCCAAGCCAAGCCAAGCCAAGACAGGACAAGACAAGACAAGAAAAGACAAGACAACGGAGAGCAAGTCAGTAAAAGCACAATCTCTATCCTACGGGAGATGTTGGCTGGTCTGGCTCCGAGGTCAAGAAGTAGATTTGGTTTTGGACAGCTTTGTGGGGGACAAGGTTAAGAGGTGTACGTAGAAGAAGTTGGGGAGTGGTGTGCGTGTCAGAGCAAACGAACTTCTGATAGAAGAGAACGTCTCTCAAGCACGTGAATCGTGTGGCTGTCTGGCCGGCTGATTACAGCCTCAAACAGACCCGGAGCTTGAACGTAGGGAACTCCTTCTGGAAGCACAGAGGGAGATAGTGATGACGTCACTGTACCTAGTCAGGCCAGTGGTCTATGCTTTTCAACACTGTCAACCCCCGGTGTGAAGATTCCGATGGGTCTTACCACAGTCTGAGGAGATCGCTATTTCTGGTGCATGGGGGATAATACCTAATGGCTGAACATAATCAAAACAGATGTCCTTTTTTTGACCTTTAGCCTTTGAAGACGGCATTTGTCTCGTTTGCATTGAAGACGAAGTCAATTTTAAATGAAAAAAGAAGCAGAATTTAAAAACTAGACTGTCAAGTTCGCCCTAGGTTTTCATCTCTCTCTGTTTTATGCAAAGATATGAACACTTATGTCGGGCCACATGATCCAAGAACTCTTGCGAAAGGAAGAAAAGTCCGCCGTATTCTTCTGTGCCAGACGTATCATAAAACATAGCCGACGGTTGTTTCACATGGACTGTTTCCAGGCATTCGGACGGTCCTCACAGCAGTTTTGTCCCCCTTTGGCAAGAATTTCTGACACCGAACCATGGCACTGCCGTCAGAAGGGGGCTTAGACATATTGCAATCAAATCAATTCAGATCAAATCAATCAAATTGCCTTAAGCCCTGCCGACACACAAAAAGCCATTATCAGGGACTGAAAATATTAAGAAAAAAAAAACAAAGTGAGAGAATTAGAATCCCAAACTACAACTCTCGACACCAGTTATTTCTTTACATCGAAAGACCGGCCAAAACGAGTCTGTCACACTCAATTTAAAATCAAATCTCTGCAAACTCGTAATCAAATCCGGGGAACATCCCAGAACAAGTCTCCATTGAGCTTTGCCGTAAACTGTTTTATGGCTGACAATCATGTAGCTCCTTACGTTCAATTAGAATGTGTCTATATATGAGACGTTCATCACAATGGGACGCAACCGTGGAAGCTTCTTCTCTCTTTAAAAGATAAGAATGAATTAAAAACGGATGGCCAGAGTGCAGCCGGCATGAAACTGTTTTTTTCTTTGTGACCACCAGAGGCAGATAAGAGGAACTCTTTTAGTCTTGGACGAATCTGGAAATGTTTGTTACTCGTCTGTGTATTTTCCAGTCCTCTTGCCAGAGGTCTCTGATATAATCATTAACCTTCAGTGTCTAAATCTGAGTAGGGGATAGATATGTTGGACAATTTCCACAAACGATCAGCCGTTTCGTTTCCCCAATGCCAACATGACCGGAAACCCAAGCAAGAACAATCTTATGACCTTCCGCTTTAGAGAGACACACAGTCAGTCCAGATCTACATTCAGAACATGCACCACGCACACTGCTGAAGTGATATAGCAGCAGACATAGACAGTCAGTCCAGATCTACGTCAGAACATGCACCACCACACACTGCTGAAATGATATAGCAGCAGAGCAGAGACACAGTCAGTCCAGATCAACGTTCAGAACACGCAACCACCGCACACTGCTGAAGTGATATAGCAGCAGAGCAGAGACGCAGTCAGTCCAGATCTACGTTCAGAACACGCACCACCGCACACTGCTGAAGTGATATAGCAGCAGAGCGGGGTCTCTCCTCTGAAGCCTGGACTCATTAACCCCTTTAGTTCCCTGTGGACTGCTGGAGGTGTTCTGAACATGCACGAGGCTTTGCATAGGGAAGTAAGAGCTCTATGAAGCTAATGCCAACCGCAGACCATAAAAGATGGGACAACAAAGAGAAAGTTCGTGAACTCCGCGTGTCTTCGGTACTCTAAAGCGAACACAACTTTCTTCTACTCTCTACGGACTTAAGTGGAGAAATAATTGTGCGATATAAAACAAACAAATCTTATTCCACTCACTAGGGACTTCAGTGGTGAATGATGATGTAATATAAAACAAGCAAATCTTATTCCACTCACTAGGACTTCAGTGGTGAAATGATGATGTAATATAAAACAAACAAATCTTATGTTGTTCACTTCGGACTTTAGTAGTGAAAATAATTATGTAATATGAAACAAACACATTTTCTTCCACTCACTAGGGACTTTAGTGGTGAAAATAATGATGTAATATAAAGCAAACAAATTTTCTTCCACTCACTTGGGACTTTAGTGGTGAAGTAGTATGTCTGGCCATAGATGACCCACACCATGCTCAGCACCCGCAGACCGTGTAGGCATGGCAACACTTCCGGGGCGGGGCTCCTGCTCCTGACCTTGATCTTGACCTTGACCTGAGGAGTGTCCACCAGTCATTCCCACTGACCTTGGGGTTGTGGGTTGGTCAAACGATCCCTGCCGGCTTTCATGGAGAATCATTGCATCACTTGAATCATGCGAGCTGGACATAGAAAGTGGAGTTGGGATCAATTTAACTGACGAGAACAGACAAGCTGACACTGCATCAGACTGCAGAAGACCATATTAGACAACACTAGAATGCAATGCAATGCAGAACACACACAAACACGCACACACACACACACACACACACACACACACACGCGCGCGCGCGCTCGCATGCACACACGCACGCACGCACGTACACACACGCACACACACACACACCACACACACACACACACATGCACGCACACACACTCACACACACGCACGCATGCACGCACAAACAACTGTATAGAAACCACAAAAATAAAATCAGGCATTGAAAGGAACACGCTGAGTCAAAGATAGTGGGGTGAGAGGGGATGCAGACAGCAACTCGTATGAGATTAAAATAATATATTGTTTTTTGTAAAAAGTAAAGGCACACTTGGTGCACCTGAAGAAGCGTATCTGTTGGGGGGTCTTCCAAGAGTGTGCCGTATAGTGCTATAGTCCCACGTCATATACATTCCAGTATTCAGTCAGATGGCTAATGCTGAGCGGTTTCATCACACAAAATCACACCATGGCGCATCTTCATCTTTCAAAAAAGCATGAGCGAGTGTAGAATGTGTGATCTGCGGTGTAATTCGATAACAATGTCACCTACCCGGCGGTTTTCAAAAACAAATGAGAGGAACCTCAAGGCCGAGTGAAAACAGACAAGGAAAAAAAATAAACAGTAAACAAGTGGGGTAGTCTTTGCTCCCATAAGGAAACCTAACACAGAGTAACTTTATTCAAGACTGGCACAGCCTTTTAAACTTGAATAAATCAGACAACTACAAAGACGAACAATCTAATAGTGGGGGAAAGAAACAAGCGCAGGCCAACAACTAAATTGTCTTCATAGTAATGACTTGGCAGAAACTTTGAACTTAAGGGGGGGGGGGGGGGCAGGAGGTTGAAGATGTAAAAACTGGGAACATGAAATTAAGAAAATATGAAAATATTGCCTCGGAGCTGGCAATACCAAATATATCTGCCTTTAAAAGGGATTGCGATGGTTCCCTTATGCAGCCAGTGAAGAGTTTTCATATTTCCTTAATTTCATTTTCATCTTCAGTTTTTACATCTTCAACCCCCTGCCCCCCCCCCCCCCCCCCCCCCTCCTTAAGTTCAAAGTTTTGCCAAGTCATTACTATGAAGACAATTTAGTTGTTGGCCTGCGCTGTGTTTTTTTTCTCCCACTATTAGATTGTTCGTCTTTGTATTTGTCTGACTTTATTCAAGTTTAAAAGGCGTGCCAGTCTTGAATAAAAAGATAAATACTGTAACCTTTATTCCTCGTTTCAATTTTTGTTTCTTTCGGCTGAAAGTGGTAAACATGATGGTATGATGTGTCATGTGTCAGCACAGCAGAAGAAAAAACCCAGACGCTGTGCATCAAACGACAAAATTCTAACATCAGCAAGAGATTGTCCTTTTAATAACTGACCACACAGATTTTGCATGGTGAGTAAGAGTCAGATGTATATCATCAACAAAAGAAAAGAACAAAGAAAGGAAAGTGGGAAAAAAATAGAATCAGCACTGTCACGTGCTGCCCACCAGGTGCAGCTCACCTCGTTCAGGTCTGCGGGGCGTGATGGGTCTGCTCAACAGCATGGTGTACTCTGAGGCCGTGGACGAGGTGGACGACTGGCTCCGCAGCAGGTTGGCCAGGTCACTGGGTCCGCTACTGCTGCCGTCCGTGTCCTTGCGGGACAGGTGGACATTGACCGTCAGATGGTACACCGTGGAGAACCCCACCACCGCCCCCAGCAGGCACAGGAACACGCTGTAGACAACAGCAAGTGGACAATGAGTCAGCAGGTCAACCACCCACCCGTGACGAATGGCATCTAACCCAATCAGTCAATCAAGGGTGAATCAGGTACCATTCAAACTAATCACTAATTATTTACACTGCTAATTAACACGACGGCAAAAACTTTAAACATAATGCGATGCATGATACTCCTAGCAGATCAACCAACCCATCCACCCTACCCATCCACCCTATATCCATCCACCCTGTCCATCCATCCTATCCATCCACCCTGACCATCCATCCACCCTGACCATCCACCCAGTATCCAACAACCCTAACCATCCATCCTATCCATCCACGCTGTCCATCCACCCTGTCAATCTATCCTACCCCATCCACCCTACCTATCCCACCCTATCCATCCTGTCTGTCCACCCTGTCAACCCATCCACCCTACCCATCAACTCTGTCCATCCGTTCTATCCATCCACCCTGTTCATCCACCCTGTCCATCCATTCTACCCATCCACCCTATCGATTACTGTGAAATATTTCTTTTGTTCAAAAAGAACAGAAGCTATCTTGTCTACCAATTCGCCCACTGAACAAACGCTTTTCAATGCACGAGTGACAAAAACAATGAAATGACTGTCACGGTAGCAGGGCAAGCATCCGATCGACTCTCACCAAATCATGTTGCTTCCAGCTCCGACGACGACCTCGGGGCCCCCTAAATGCAGAAACTCGGGACGGTGGACCCACACTGACCTTGATCAGCTGGACAGCCACCCTACATCTTGCTACACCTTGGCACCAAGGCCTGATGAGGATGGTGGACACCCCTACATCTTGCTACACCTGGGCACCAAGGCCTGATGAGGACGGTGGACACCCCACATCTTGCTACACCTGGGCACCAAGGCCTGATGAGGACGGTGGACACCCACATCTTGCTACACCTGGGCACCAAGGCCTGATGGGACGGTGGACACCCCACATCTTGCTACACCTGGGCACCAAGGCCTGATGAGGACGGTGGACACCCCACATCTTGCTACACCCTTGGCACCAAGGCCTGATGAGGATGGTGGACACCCTACATCTGTTCTGTCAGTGACTAAGCTGTCCACGGTCTGCCTGGTGACCGTTTTCAGTTTCAGCTGTACTACAGCCCAGCTGATGACAGGCATCCATTTTTCCGGGACGTCACCACACAATTAAAAAAAAAAAACAAAAAACTCGTGAGAGCGTGGCAGCAGAGAGTCCTCAGAAGAGAGCCCCCCTTCAAGCAAGTGTTTCGGCCCTTATCTCCTGACACTCTAGGGGGTTGGGCCACACCCGGTTTCATGACTCCGATGTCCCTCTGCTGCCCTTTTTTTTCCCCATCTTGGGACAAGCCATGGCTGGGATTCGAACCCATGCCCCTCTGGACATGCTCATTTTCCACTTAATGACTCGCACTCTAACCACTGAGCCACTGGGACACCTGATATTTGTAGGAAAGTAAAGCCTTATGATGTTCACTTTTGTTCCTCCTTGAAGATTTTCACCATGTCTGACACTTCTGAAACTATCAAAATAATCGATTCTTTTCACCATAGAGGAAGTTTTTGATCTAAAAATATATACTTACAAGTACTCAAAGACTTTTTCAGTTACCTAATTTGACGAAAGCACAAAACAATAGTATTCTTTTGAACAGCGGTTTAATATTCACAACGATTTTGCTTTCAGTCACACCCTACGGTTTTTTAACAATGTTCGAATTTTGGATGTTTCCTCACGTTCTGTTCTAAATTCTCGCTTCAGTCAGCGCCGGAGCAGTTCTTTTAAAGCGGGTGTGTTAGACAACCTCCACTGTAACGCCCAACTGACAGGTGCACACGATTCTCTTCCAAGACCTACACGACAGTGACGGTGGCGGAGCTCCAGTGCACCTCACGTGACTGGCAGATCACGTGATCCACACTCTCCACTGTCAGCTGCAGTTCCTCCAGGCCTTGAAAGCCCCCTCTGCAACCACAGCCACTGCCCACTCACTCGTGCATGAGCGCACACACGTGTGTAGCAACAATACACGTTTGCAGTCACATGTATGCAAGTGCACGGCGAATATTCGCACAAAGCGCGACAAGCATGCGCACACACACACACACGTGTAAAAAACACACGTTTCCATACAAATACACTGAGTATATTCACAATGGGCACACACATACACACCAAAACGCAGAAACACACACACCCCCCCTACCCCCTAGTGTTCGACTCCTACCCCCCGCGCCCCCCCCCCCCCCCCCCCCCAACACACACACACATACACACGCAAGTGCATGCACACACACACACACACACACACACACACACACACACACACACACACACACACACACACACACATCCTTCTGTTCCTCTCCTTACCACACACATGGCACGCCCACAACACACCAGCAAGAATGCACCTGCGTGCACAATCACGCGCATATTCACACACCCGCATGCGCACACACACGCACACACACTCACATACACACACGCACACACATATGGAAAGTTACATTCAAGATACACGGACACACTACAGTGACACAGTTCATTACAGTACAGGCCAGCTACAGGTCACACAATAAATGACACGAAGTCAAGTATGATTCCTCACCTGTTAGCAGTGAATTGAACATCTAAACAACAGGCAGTTCCGTTCAGGATAATACACTATTGCACACACACACACACACACACACACACACACACACACACACACACACACACACACACAGAGCATGCACAACACACAGGAAAATATCTACATGACTGTTCAGTACAACAGCATATTTGTACATCACGGCACAAGACATTACCGAACATTGTCAGAGCTCGCAACACATTACAATACATTCATAACAGCAGTATGCATTAAGTATATCAAGATCGACAAAAATGTAAACAAACATAAGATAGAGATGTTGATACCCTTAAAAAAAAAAGCCTACAGACAACCCAACAAACACAGTGATCCCCCTGCCCCTCTCCCCCACTCTCCACTCCCGCCACCACCACCCCTGCACAACCCTCCCCTCCGCACGCACACACACACACACACACACACACACACACACACAGGCACGCACGCACTCACGCGTATGCACACACCCCCGCATGCGCCCACACACACACACACACACACACACACACACCACACACACACACACACACACACAGAGTGAACTTCCAGTAGCAAAATTTTGATATCAGTCATGATTCTTTACGAAAAAAAATGACACTGATAACATTCTTGGTGCATCAGTAAACGATCATATTATAAACAATCATTTCCCTGATCGTCTCAAAGTTTAAAGGAATGGATCTCTGTTGGACAACCAGGAAGCTGGAGCACCTTTCACTATTCCTTTTTTTTAAAATGGAAAGATCGTTTTATGTTGGAAAATACATATGCATATTCACGGAGGAGCTCACTGCTATTCTTATGGCCCTATATTTATCTATTTGATTCACTTAAACAAATATTTCCATATTCTTTTCTGTGTTGATGAAAAGTCAGTTTTAAATGCTCTACAGTTCAACAACATCTTAATGTTGAAATCAAACATTTGATACACCCCCTTACTTTTGAAAGGCTGGCTAGCAGTGTATCATTCTGCTGGATTCCATCACATCGTGAAATGTAACGAAAGAGTGGACAGACTGGCAAAAAGTGGGTGAGGCAAAACGTGCTGACAATGCATGTATTTCAATATTCCCCTGTCTCTTCTAGAGGGATATAGGTTGTTATAGAATGCGTGTTGGAAGTAACTCGGAAAAAAAAGCTAGAGGATTCTGGATAATTTCTGTCCAACCCAAAAATGTCACCGAAATGTAATTATAACTTTGGAACTCGAAATATCATGTTATCATGTTAGGTCAATGACCTCTTTGATCTACAGTTTAAAACAAAAAAATCTACAACAAAATTTAAAACAAAACTTAAGAATAACTGCATTTGTGGTAGAAAAAATAAACGCATTTGTGGAGGAAAAATATCAAACATGCATATACTTCTAAAATGTAAATAGTTGAATTTTTTTTTTTTTTTTTTTTTTTGCCTGCTGTATCTGAATCTTCCCTTGATGAAATTTTAACTAATGCATCACTAACAATTAATATGTAACACGGAATTAGCATTAACTCAAGGTCCGAGTTTTACCCTACCTGTAATAAGATGCAGATATTGTATATTTGTATACGATGTTGCTTGGGTCATTTCTAATTGTAGCTGCGTTTTTTTTTTTTTTTTTGTTGTTCCTTTCTTTTGTCTAAGATCACATAACGTGAATATGCATTAAATTTAAGACTACACACAGTGACTCAAACAGGAAGACAAGTCAACTAGACAAATTACAAGATCAGCCAGACAAACCGACACTCGCTCGGATAGACAACCAGCAGCACAGACATATTACCTCACTGATGCAGATCACAACACACACACCACACACACACACACGTGAGCAGACCGACCCCACTCAACTACCGAACACACCACACCTCTGCACTAGAGCTCACACAGATGAAGACGAAGAAGACTCACCCTGTCGCAGATATATCTGAACGTCTGAGCTGCTGCAGCCATCAGGGAAACACACACCAATTCTCGTGACCTCGCCCTCAAACTGTGAGCAGAATTCAAGTTCATCAGGACCACGTGAAAGATTTGTGCCATGCATATAAAAACAACTTCATGAAATTGTACCATTTATGTAAAATGAATAAACCAGATCCAAAGGTGCATTGTGCCGTTTATATTTTCTCTATCTATAAATTTCATTTATATTTCAGTTATGAAAAGTAGGGGGGAAAATGTGCCATTTAAATCAAAAGTTATTTAAAATTGTGCTACTTATATCAACATTTCATATATATATAAATTCATGTAAAATTGTGCCATCTGTATCAAAAAGCTTCAATGAAAGAAAAGTGGAAAAGAAGGAAGGACACAAATGTCAACATGCCCGAATAAATTAGTTTTCGAACACATAAACCATTTTCGAAGTACTATAAAGGGCGAAAGAATCGCCGAGTAAGGAACACGTACTTTTTCTCATTTTAAATGTTTTATATGATATTAAAAAAAAAGCATACTTCTATATTACGGCTTCCTTCTTAACAACCATTGAAAATTCCAGTTTATGGGTCATGGCATTGGTGGAGAGAGAGAGAGAGAGAGAGAGAGAGAGGAGAGAGAGAGAGATGGGGAGGGGTGAGGATGGGGTGCTAAAAAGAAATGGTGTGTGAGGGAAAATTACTGCTGTTATAAAACACTGTTGTTATTTTTTATAACTAACCACAACTCTAGCATGTGATAGTGACTTCAAACCATGACGTCCGAAACTAAAAAAAAACCTCAACGCCCATCTTGCACCGAAATGGATTTAGGTAAGTGATTGCTCCTTCATTTTCGTTGTCCTGAGAGTTGTGTATTTTGCCTGAAGAAGACCTTAGAGGTCGAAACGCTCGTGTTTTGTCTTGTGATTCGTTTGTCTACGTATTTTTTTTTCAAATCTGCTTAGATTTCCGCCAGCAGTCTTCTCGCTTGGCAACTCGATCTAAAAAATTGTTATATGACAATACTCAAAACAAGATCGCCATCACCAGAATCATTACCATCATCATTCATCGTCAGTAAGGTTGCTATCATCGTCAAACATCGTCTTCATTAACGCCATTATGATAATCCCATCATGAAAACCGACCTCACGCATTTCCATCATGCCTACATCATGCCGTCAGCACAGTCATCACCTTCATCACCACCAGCAAAAGGAAAGCATGATATTGTCGTCATTGTCATCATAACGATCGTCATCGTTGCCATCATGCCTACATCACCCGCAAGATGAATGACATAATTAGATGGAGGGGCTGGATGAAAGGGAAAGGAAGGAGCGCATGAGGAGGAAGAAGAAAGGGGGACGATGACAGGAAAGGTGCATAGATGATAAGGAAGAAACAGGAGACGGATAACAAAGAAGACAAAGAAAGAAGAACGCAATCAAATCGGATCATCCAACGACACCATCAAGCCACACACACTACAAACACATGCAGCGACCACAGTGCATGAACAAGCAGTCCATACGGTACATGAAAACAGTGTTCAATACACAACAAGGCACACTGCAGAAACATCGTAAAGCGTTCAGCCGAAACCAAGGACGAATTTCTGATTCGGAAGAGGTGACACCAGACAGACAGACAGACAGACAGATACTTAGTGTGACAGTGCTAAACCCAAGCGTTACCACGACCCGATTTCATCGAAAGGGACGGGGCAGCCGCGACCTCTTCATGTGACCACCTGATTCAACACAACTGGAATAATGGGTGCTATGTCTTCTCTGCTATATAATGATACAAAAGCCTAGTGATGTTCAGACGGCAGAGACACAAATGCTAAGCTCAAGATTCAACCGCTTTATTGCTGAATGATAAAGCTCTTCGGCAGAACCTGGTCTTCCACGTTCTCCTTGTTACTCTAGTCTCACGACAATGTCAGCCGCTGGACAGTAACGATGACACCCAGCGACAAACAGCAAGAACACACGCATAAATGAAAATGTAAAATGGAATTTTATATACAGGAATGTCCAATTCTTCCACTAAAACTTCTTCTGCTACCACCTATTACTGGAAGTAAAGGTGAGAAAAGGGTCTGATAAATGGAAAAGCTGGTATCAGTGAAACACGCACGCACACACACAC
>JADBJO010008075.1:67500-75000 GCA_016801955.1 Conus betulinus | reverse complement strand
AGGTTAACAACAATATCATTCCGCAATTCTCTTGCACAGCATCATACAACATAACGAAAACATAACGAAAAACTAAAAAAAAAAAAAAAAAAAAAAAAAAAAAGCTCACATTATACGAAAAGGAGATAGAGAAAAATGTGTATGGTACAAGGTGTCGACCATCCACAAAAACTAAGATGTCGTTCTGACGTAATTTCCAAAAAAACCTATAGTTTGAAGTCATCATTAAACATTTTCATTGTCTGGTTTTGTCTTTAGTTGTGTCTGTCGTATTTTTTGTGCTTCAGCAATAAACTTAGCAACTGATTTAATTACAGTCTCATCGTCGGACATTAACAGTGAAGCAACGTCTTTTCTCTTAGCCACGTCTAGATTTGCAAATATACATTTTTGCCGCAACTCGTCGTATGCTGAACATTGGAATAAAAAGTGTTTTTCATCATCAATACTGAATCTACAGAAAGGGCATGGTGGTTCTGAGGACGTCCGGATTGGTACCATCTGTTATTCGCATTAAATCCAAGTGTACGTAGCCTAAATCTTGCATAATTTACTCTATGCCATTTATGTGTAATAACTTTTAAATATTTTTCGGGTTGAAATACGTTTTTAAATGAAAAAAAAAAAAAACTGTATTTTTCTTTACTTTCCATATCTGAATGCCAGTTCTGTTTAAAGGAACAAATAAGTCTGTCTTTAAATTCCGCAACAAATTGCTGTTCATTTCCTACCTCTTAAAATATCCATACAATGCCAAAACCATGTTCCGACAGAACTTTCTTTACTCTGTAAGCCCAATTTTCTTTTATCTAACTCTAGCTGCATAAGCAGCATGTCATACGCTTGCCTACATAGACGTGACTGTGGAAGTCAATAATTTTTCAAGCCAAACCTTTATACACTTAACAAATGTTTCTTATATATAGTGGGTATCTGCCCGTTTCCCCATACAACAATGTATTTGACGAATGGATTGGCACGTGTGTAGAAAACGTTTTATGGCATAGGTATGTACTTTTTCGATTGGCAATTTTCCGCTTAATCCCCACACTTCAGCTGCATATGTTAGTAAGGGGTTCTATTTGTGCGTCAAATAGTTTCCAAAATAAGCTACAATCAATACTGTTAAGTTTTCTTAAAGATTTCAAAATTTCCATGACGCCTTTTTTGCCTTTTCTGCAAGATCTTCCCATGTATAATTCAGACTTAATTTTGTTGTGAAAAAAAAAACATTCCCAAAAAACATTCCCAAATATATATATGAGTAACTATATTAACTTCTGCATTTCCATAAAACCATTTTTCATTCACAGATAAGTGACCACCCATTCTAAATACCATGATATTTGTTTTATTTAAATTCACCGTCAAACCTAAGCGATCTGCTTCGTGTTTCAAATTTCATAACTGGTTTTGTAATCCTATAGCAGTCCCAGACAGAAGAATAACATCATCAGCAAAGAGTAATAAAAATAATTCGATAGCTCCAGGAATCAACTGAATACCATGTTTACCATTTCTTGATAATTCTACTGCTAATTCGTTTATGAAGAAGGAAAACAACAGGGGACTTAGGAGACATCCTTGCTTTACACCATTTGGGCATTCAAAATAATCTGAATACACGCCTTTCACACGGACACATGCAAGCACCGAGTTATAAACACTCTCTAACAGCCGTGTACAGTTTACCATTCACACTACTTTTACGCAATACATTCCACAACACATTTCGATTAACCGAATCGAAGGCCTTCCTAAAATCTACAAATGTTACATACAGTTTCTTTTTTGCCAAGTAAGTATTTTTGTACAAATGAATATAACGTGAATATATGATCCGTCGTGCTATAATGAGCTCTAAAACCTGCTTTTTTCTTCCATTATCTTTCCTTTATTTTCAGCCCATTTTGTCAATCGTCTGTTCAGAATAAAAGTATAAAACTTTACTTAGAATACTAGTAAGTGAAACTCCACGATAGTTATCAGGGTTGTTAATATCTCCTTTCTTGTGTATTGGACTGATAATAGATTTCGCCCATTCCAAAGGAAATTGTCCATATTGAAAAAGTTGGTTAAATAATTGAATGAGAAAATCAGTTACTGCTTCGTTAGCATGTTTCAACATTTCTCCAACAATTTTGTCCGGTCTTGCGCTTTTTCCCCGATTTTAGATGTTTAATACCAGCAATAACCTCTTCTTTACTTATAGATTATTAAACAATGGTTCAACTCCTCTTCCTCTTCCCCTAAGTTTCTTCATGAATTATATCATTGACGACTGATTCATGGAAAACATTAAGGAAATGATTATGCCATCGCTGAATAGAGATTTTGTTATATATAAGACGTTGTTTATTAACAGATCGTATAATTGACCAAAATGCCCTCGAATCATCTACTGGTCTCCCAACTTCTGTAACCTGTTTTCTTCAAACTCTTGTTCTTTTGATTTTCTTAACTTGACATGTTCTCTTCGTGTGATATCACATAGGCTTCTCTTTTATCTTTCTTATCTTTAGCCGTTTTACATCTTTGAAATCTCTTGAGTAACCTTTTGACCTCCTGCTTTTTTTTTTGTTCACAATCCACATCAAAACCAGTCATTATGTTTCTTTCTGCTCCGTCCCACTGTTCGCACCATGCACGCAGCAACTCCACACAAAGCATTAGCGAACTGGTTTAACCCATCATCAACATTAGTAGATAGTGTCTGTGAAGCTTTCTGGATACTGTCTTGAAATGCGTCACTGCCAAGCTCATTCTTATATACATTACCACTTTCCTCTGACCAAAGGATTTTTCTCTCTCTCCCTGTTGACTCTCATCCCCGATCTTTACTACATTACACACATTTCTCCATGACACTTCAGTGTAGGTAGGAATCTACAAATCACCAACCTGCAAATCAACAATCGACAAAATCATCATGGATCCAAAAATAATCGATCACGCTGCATCCATTGGGGGACACAAAAGTATACTCTGCTTTATCACCATCACAGAAGCCATTCCGAATAATCAGATCAAACAAGAAACAAAAATCTAATAATGATTTACCGAAATTATTAACAATGTCATCTTTGGAACAACGTAGGATTTTCCTCTCCATTTCGGAATTCCCCCTGCCATGAAAAGAGTAACAGCTTGTTTTGTTCTGGCATTAAGCATAAATAAAAAAACTTCATTTATGCAAAAATGTTGTAAACATGTTTCTTCTAAAATTATAACGACCATCTTTAAATTTTATCAAGACAAAGGGCCTCCTTCCGGCAACAGCAAGCAATCAAACATATTCTGTTCATACATTGTTGTCAACAGAAGAATTATCATCTAACTTTATTTCAAACATTTTTTCTAGTACTTATTTCTAACATTATACTCCTCCGGAAACGGCCCATCAAAAGAGAACTTTTTGAAACTTTATGATGGTCGTAAACACCTGACTAAAATCGAATGAAAGATCAAGAAACGTTTCGGTGAGGCAAACGAAGTCAAATTCCTCTCCTTCTTAATTTGCACTACCGCATGAACCCCCCACCCTTCGTTTGAAGTATAAATTCAAAAAAAAACCACTGGTTGCGGGCTGGTTTCCAAGACCGCCTGACCCGCACGCAAGCCCGACTGCGCTGGTTTCCTGATACATGAGACTCCGCTGACACGAGTCTGCACAAGTGCACGCGTCACTGCCCACGATTGCCCCCCGTGTCACAGCACGGGGATCCCCGCCGCCACTGGCTGACGCACGTTTGTCCACCCTCCCTGTCGTTTCCTTTGAACACCTGTCCTCCACCCTCACTGCTACTGTCACGCCGCCCTCGACCTGGGTGGCACGCATGCCACGGGATGGGAGGAGGGGGGGGGGGGGGAGGACTGCCGCTGCCCTTCTCATGCTGCATGGAGGTGTGTTGTCCAGGCGGCGAGGGGACGCCCGTCGCTGATTGAGTGGTAACGGTACACACCCCCTCTCTCGCTGCTCGAGTGACACGTTGCGGTGTGTTAACCCTTGCCCTCACTACTGCCGGCAACTTCGGCATATGTGCGGGAGGCTGGAAGTTTGGGGCCAACCACAAGCTTTCCTTTCGAGAAGAATGCCCGTTTCCCTTCCTTTCTGGCACTGGCGACGATCTGGGCCTGCGCTCTGGTCAGATCGTTGGCAACCTTCACACCCCGTTCCCTCAGTTTTGTCTCGTGTCACTGTCAGAGATGATGGACATTTCTGTCTTTCCGTCTGCTGAACTTGACCATCATTGGGTTGGGCTGGCCGTCACGTGCATGGCCTGTCCGGTGTGCTCGTGCAATTTGGTCGTCAGTCCAGTGCTTGTGATCGTCAACACTATTCAGGATGCTGACCACTGCACTGGCACACACATATCACATGTTTCACTGGGCTGCACTCGAGGGATCCCAAAGAAACGTAGATTGTCCCTCCGAGAATAATCTTCTAATCTGTCCGTGTCAAACTTTTTTTTTCGTCAGCGTCTTGTCTCATTGTCGTGATTGTTTCGGAAAGTTGATGAAATTCTTTTCCCTTCATCTGACATAGCAAACAGTTCTTGAATTTCTGCTGTCATATCTGTCACTGTCTCTGTCAAATGCCTGTAATCCTTTTCTAGTCTGTCACATCGTCGATTAATCTCTCTTCGCATTGATGTTTTACTTCGCTCAGGTCGTCTTTAATTTCTCCACGATCGTTTCTTAGTAGTTGTGTTTGCTCTTGGAACTGTCGGTGCATGGCTTTCGTCAGTCTGTCTATCATGTCTTCTTTTCCTGTCTCTGACTTCGTCATATTGTCAGTCTCCTCCATAGCGTGATCGTGTTGGTCAGGGTTGGGGCCAGGGTTTGACTCAATGTCACCACTGAGGAGCAGCCTACACAACAGGAACACTGCCTGCACAGCACAGCAAGCCGAGAACAACGCCGGCAGCACGTGCGTGGCAAACTGACACGGACAGGCGTCGACACACAACCCTTCCTCCTGCCACAACATAGTTCCTTGTTTACTTACTTGCACTTTCACCCCACGTATTATCAGGAGATAACACACTGTGAATGTTCCAACAGAAACTGACCATCAAGACCACGACACTGAGGCACACAACAAAAAACCACGACAACATCGGCTGACGACAGATGTGGTGCATTACCTGTGTCATCGCTCACCTGGGAACACATTCGAGTCAAACTTGACCCAGATTGGAATTTTGCACACATAAAGTTCCAACAGCGGCCCTCCAGGTCGCTCGGTCCACCATTTTTCACAGTCTTCAAGGGAGAGAAGGGAGAGAGAGAGAGAGAGGGGAGAGAGAGAGAGTGAGAGACAGAGAGAGAATCGGAAGGGGTTATTCACGGTAGACCATATCCCTTATGAACAGAGAGAACAGAGATAGAGCAAGAGTCGAATCAGAGAAAATGAGCAAGACACAAGAAGTGAAGATTTCTTATGAAGATGAGTTGAACATAGACGGAGGGAAAATGAAATCGCAATCAGGAGATAAGGGACAGAGAGAGAGACAGAGGAAGAGCAGAGAGACAGGAGGAACAAAGGTGGTGACAGGAGAGAGAGAGGGAATGGGAAAACAAAGTATAAAGGGGGGGCAGAGAGGAGATAGGAGAGAGAGAGGAGAGAGTTCTGAGACAGAACAGACGAGACGAGAGACCTAGAGGGGGGGTGGGGGGGAATAAATTATAGAAAATTCCCACTTTTCCCAGTTTTTTTTAGGAGCCCTGTGTGTGTGAACCCAGCCTGTAAGCAATGTTCCAACAAGAAAAGAGCACCACTTGCCGTTAGCGAAACTTATGATGACCATAACACGTAAAGAAAACAAAAACAACTCAAAGGGGGCAGAGAGAGAGCGAGAGATTGAACGAGAGAGATGTCCAGAGAGAGAATGTCCCCCCCTCCTCATGAGCGGAGGACACCCACGAGAGTTCATTCGACATCCCCAATGAGCTGGAGACCGATATAAGTGACACCTCCAGAGGCGGAACTGAAGGCCAAGGAGTGGATCGGAAGGGGGGGCTGAAAGAAGAGGTCCGAAGGGGGAGAGCAGGGCATGAGAGGCCTCAGAGGACTGAGACCGGAAGAATATAATGAAAAGAAAGATCGATGAGGACGGACAGAAAGAAATGACGAGGGGGGGTTGCAGTCTGGTCTCGAGACTACAGACATGAAGGAAAATAATGATACGGGGGTTGCCAGGGGTCTGAGACTACAGACAGAGGACGGAGGTTTTTTGTCGCGGAGCCAGTGTCAGAGAATGTCCCCCCTCCTCAGCGCGCCACCACGTGCGTTCAGCGACAGTCCCCAATGACCTGGCCGATAGCGACCACCTCCACACGACCTCCTCAAGGCCAAAGACATGGAGAGGAACATCAAACTGAGGTCACCGGGAGAGCAGGGCATGAGAGGCTCAGAATCTGAGACTCAATTAAAAAAAGAAAATGCTGATCGATGAGGACGAGGAAAAAAATGATGATACGGGGGTTGCAGTCTGGTCTGAGACTACAGACAGGAAGAAAATGATACGGGGGTTGCAGTCTGGTCTGAGACTACAGACAGGAAGAAAATGAGACGGGGTTCCAGTCTGGTCTGAGAGTACAGACAGGAAGAAAATGACGCGGGGTTGCAGTCTGGTCTGAGACTACAGACAGGAAGAAAAAATAATGATACGGGGTTCCAGTCTGGTCTGAGACTACAGACAGGAAGAAAATGATGCGGGGTTGCAGTCTGGTCTGAGACTACAGACAGGAAGAAAATAATGATACGGGGTTCCAGTCTGGTCTGAGACTACAGACAGGAAAAAAATGATGCGGGGTTGCAGTCTGGTCTGAGACTACAGACAGGAAGAAAAATGATACGGGGTTCCGGTCTGGTCTGAGACTACAGACAGGAAGAAAATAATGATACGGGGTTCCAGTCTGGTCTGAGACTACAGACAGGAAGAAAATGATGCGGGGTTGCAGTCTGGTCTGAGACTACAGACAGGAAGAAAATGATGATACGGGGTTCCAGTCTGGTCTGAAGACAGGAAAAATGATACGGGGGTTCTAGTCTGGTCTGAGACTACAGACAGGAAGAAAATTATATGGGGTTCCTGTCTGGTCTGAGACTACAGACAGGAAGAAAATGATACGGGGTTCTTGTGGTCTGAGACTATAGACAGGAAGAAAATGAGACGGGGTTCCAGTCTGGTCTGAGACTACAGACAGGAAGAAAAAAAATGGGGCATGGGGTCCCAGTCTGGTCCGAGACTACAGACAGGAAGAAAATGGTGACACGGGGTTCCAGTCTGGTCTGAGAGTACAGACAGGAAGAAATGAGACGGGGTTCCAGTCTGGTCTGAGACTACAGACAGGAAGAAAATGATGATACGGGGTACCAGTCTGGTCTGAGACTAGACGACAGGGTTGTGCCAAACGCTAGTTCCATGATGAATATTCCAGCGCCAACCAGGTCCCAGAGGTTGGGACACTGGTCGTTTTGGTCAGAAAATTTGA
>JADBJO010008075.1:62500-65000 GCA_016801955.1 Conus betulinus | reverse complement strand
GCGTCTTGCATGAGACTGTCACACTCTTACAAACGGAGTTCGGGAAAAAACAGACCCCACGTGAGACATGTCTGTAGTTTGACACAGCCGAGGGCAAAATGCAAACCAAGTCAGAGACCGATCGATAAAACCTTCAGGATAAAATCGCCACGCGAAGAGAACGGTGGCTAGCATAACAACTAAAGCAACACCTGCGACAACCAAAGCAGCAGCAACAAATAACAAAGCGCCGTGAAACACGGTGTACCTCGGATCTCTCTAGCTTTTGACTCGCACCAAAACCCGCAACAAGAGAACTGTGAATAGAGGTCTACCTCTCCTCTTTGAGCAAACGTCTTCAGGAAAGCTGTGTGCGTGGTTTGGAAACCGTAATGTCTGTAGTTTACAACTTCAATAGAAGCACGCTTTTTTTTTTTTTTTTTTTTTTTTTTTTGATATTGTCGGCTGCAAAACTAACTGGCAGATGTTTTGACTTTACTAAGCACTCAACCTACAAAATCAATCGGCCATCTGTGTGTGTGTGTGTGTGTGTGTGTGTGTGTGTGTGTGTGTGTGTGTGTGTGTGTGTGCGTGAGTGCGTGCGTGCGTGCGTGCGTGCGTGCGTGTGTGTGTGTGTGTGTGTGTGTGTGTGTGTGTGTGAGAGAGAGAGAGAGAGAGAGAGACAGAGACAGAGACAGAGATTGACTGATGATTGACTGATCTTTGATGCACAAGGATGGAGATTTTAGGCCAAAGCCTAGTCTTACAATCTGTCCTTGTCATGCATACATTATTTCAGCACATATCATTCATACTGACAATTCAACATAGCAACATGGTAATCTAATTCTACAATGATAAGCAAACTCTTCATAAAAGCACTAATGAGATGGGGGGGGATGGTAAAACAGATGGAATCTTACAAACAAAAAACTACTACAGAGAGAGAGGTCAGAGGAGGGTGGGGAAGAGAGAATGGTAGGTAGGGGGAGGAGAAAAGTGATGGTAGACGAGTGGAAGTAGGGATGAGCGATTTTAACGGAGCAGGTTTTATGTTTAGACGATTATTCAAAGTATGGTTTACAGAAGACTTTGCAAATGGGCGCTAATCACTGTAATCGAATAATTTAATTACTGAGACATAAAATGTTTATGCAAATGTTCCTTGAAAAGTTTTAAAGTATTCATGTTTTGCAGAGATTCGGTGGAAGTGAGTTCCGGACATATGGTCCAGAGTAAACTAGCCTTGTTTTGTATAGATCAATGTATACTTAAATAATAATAATAATAATAACAATAGTAATAATAATAACAACAAAAAATACACCATTAATTTACATGGACTGACACAATGACATGTAAACATATATGACAGACCGAATTCCTGAACAATGTTATTTCTCAACGTTAGACTATGACTTCAAAATATACTTCTTCCCTCTGCCGATTGCATGAAATACATACTGACAAATTACGTCGATGAGTAACATTGACTGCTTTAAGTACCATATGGAAGGGAAATGGAACTCCAGCCCATTTCTTCGATAAATTTCATTCCTGAAGCAAGAAATGTTATTCGCTTCCAGTTTGGTCTCTGCAAAATGGACTTGTCCCACCTGTTCTCATTTATGTTAACGGTATACATTTTCATCAAGCCGAAAGATATCAATATCACTTGCGTCATTGCAACACGAAAGCAATGCATATTTATGTTCAAAACATATCGTTCTGTTTCAAATATAATCTTAAATGGTCTGTAAATTTCATTTCTGTCTCGGTCTCTTATAGTTCCAGTCCATTTTGAACAAATCAGCCCCTGCCTGAATACACTCAAAAATATTGTCCTACACTTTGTTGTAACCAAACAACACTAAATCCAGTCACACACACAAAATACCTCTGATTTTCAGAAACTATCACTGTTTATCAGATCAAGTTCCAACAGCATCAGATGACCTTTACGAGGCATCATTTCAATATCCATTTGCAGTATACAAAACAAGTACTTCCAGCATGCAATACATGCATTCACATACAACGGGTATTTGGCCGGGTGTCCATACACCATTTTATTTGGTATTCTTACAGGAACCCCAAAGAATCTTTCGCATGTTAAAATGTATATTTTTTCCCAAATGATCAAATCTGTTTAAACTCCATACCTTAGACGAGCACTATAGCATTTCGTTGTATCTTAATGTAGACAAAAAGTGTTTATGGTAATTTCTTTACATTTTTGTAAAACTCTACTATGCTGAAGTACAGCCTTCTCTCTGTTGTTGAAATTGCAGTTCTCATATTTTTGTTAAAATTTCTCGTAATTAGCAATAACTATTTACCGTCTCTAAAATGTTTCCACCGTGGTTTTTTGTTGTGTTTGTTTGTTTGTTCGTTTTTTCACGGTTCGCAAAAAAATCCCCTTTCTTTAAATATCATGACTTTATCCTTGTCGATGTTTACGCTTAATTTCATATAACCACAACAAGTCTTTAAAATATTCAACTGATTTTGAAGACACTTG
>JADBJO010008075.1:35000-57500 GCA_016801955.1 Conus betulinus | reverse complement strand
GCTGCGTGAGGAGCATCATGGGATTGAAAGGGGCCAGTCACATGGCTACCAGCTGCTGGGGTCTGTGAAGGAAAAAAAAAAAACTAGCGCGCCGTGTAGCCTGCTGGATGGTGAATTGCTATCGTGCAAAAATCACACTTGGAAGACAGGTTCAAATAGCTAAATTGCATCCCGCTAAATGAAGTCCCGAGACGTTCTGCAAAGCTGGCTAACTGTCAGTCTGTCTATCTATCTCTGTGTGTGTGTGTGTGTGTGTGTGTGTGTGTGTGTGTGTGTGTGTGTGTGTTTTATTTCATTTCCGAAGATACCAGTCGTCCAGCTTGCACAACACACGCATTGATTTACATGACTACATGTACGTCAGGTCAGAGTCAGGTCAAATTGATCCATCTGCTACTGGTAACCAGGATCCCAGTACTCCTGTCACAGGGTCGGATGGTCGGCGACTAAACCGACACCCCCACCAGTATTTACGAGGATGGTGAGGACGGTGGCTAGACATCCTGATGGAAAGAAATGAGAGGTCCATCAGAGGGCGCCAGCTCTGGAGAGCTGTCCATGGCCATCTAGCTAAGGGAGTAAACCCCGACAAACAATCCGGAGTGGCAGCTCCTGCGATTGCGTTGGCACCAAACTGTAACAGCCCTGCTGTTCCTTTGGATCCGTCAGCGAGGTGAAGAGGGGAACGAGCTGCATGGTCAACAGCCTGTCCTGCATCCGTCCATCCATCCACACACACACACTTGCACCTACGACCTGGAGAGGACACTCCAGCTTTGCTGCTCGCGCTGACACAAAACGGAATGCAACAGATACCGTTGTGTGTGTGTGTGTGTGTGTGTGTGTGTGTGTGTGTGTGTGTGTGTGTGTGTGTGTGTGTGTGTGTGCGTGTACTTTTTACCAAAATCACCAGAGAGATGGTCATCAATACTCTTATTTAAGCCGACCCAAATCTTTCCGCAAGGACAAACCCGCCACTGCCACCAGTCCCACCCTGGTCCGCATACCTTCCACCTGTATATTTGGCTAGCCACAGGAAGAATTCCTTCTTTCCACAGACAGTCGCTGAGTGGTGCTGTCTATCGTCTGAGGCAGTGTCAATCCCACACTGGAAGGCTTCAAATATGGCATTTAAAATCCCCCCCCCCCCCCCCTCCCCCAAGTCTGTATTATCATCCCCACCCAATCCAGCCTTCGCAACCCTTCACCCTCCCCACTGATCCGTGTTCAAATTATAGAATGCAGTTGGTGCATTGTTCATCGGGATATCCATTTTCCCTAACACCAGCACACAACCGGTACCATCCGCCAAGTGGCGTATCAAACATCAAGCTACCCGCGACACTTGACATCTTGATACAAACTGAGCCGCCCTAATACTCCACTAACAGATTGGGACGCGAATCCCATCTTCAACTTACAAGGATGTAACGATGGTGGGCATTGTCTGAAACACATTGTGCATCACTTACCGCTCAGTGCCCATGGCTGTGAGAAATGATGGCAGCTTCCAGCTCTTTGGTTTGATTAGCACACAACGATGATAATTCGTCGTCTGCGCCACTATTATTCCCAATGGAGTAGCTGCCCTTACGGCAACGGCACAATTCAGCGAGAGTGCAATCGGTAGCACGATGTTTTGCATGCACGTAACAACGTTCATGATTGCCAATATACTCTTTCGAATATCTTACGGTTTTAAAAAAATGGACAGGGATGCCCTTGAATAGAGAAAAAAAAAAAAAAAATGTCAAATTTTCTCCAACGAGAAGAACAAATTTTAGATCTGTGAGCAGCAGCAAGCCTACTCGCCTACTTCCAATAGAGACAAATCAAAATTTCTCGCTTGAAATGCACGAATCGGAAGGCACACACGCTGGGGATAACATATAAACAAAAATCACCGAATAATGCACAAACTTGGTATATCATTCATTTGAGACAATGACACCATTTGTCACGATTGTCTCGGTTTGAGCATCTTTCTCATGTGTTGGCCTCAAAATGTTGCCTGCTGTACAAAACGATGTCCATTTTTGATGCCGTGATTCTAGATGAAGTCATTCATCTACGATCATTAAGCGCTGAAAAATATAACGTTAAGTAAAGCCCACATTGTGTACTTGGTTCACGTTGTGCTCAACGATCATCTCTGTCTCCTAACGTCATCTTTCGTAGCACAACACAATCCTTAATCCTAGGCCGACCAACTTACAACTGGCGAAAATACCCGCGAGACAGGCCTACATCCTTTGAATGAAAAACAGGTAGGCCCTAATGACAGTCACAAGCCGTTTCGCAGCCTTCAAGCATGCCGCTCCGCTTCAACAATTCAGCTGTTAAATTATTCACCATCATTAGATATTCTTCAGATAACACACGGGAATTTACGCTTTGAAACTGGGCCTGTGACATTGTGACAATTCTGAATGTGACAAACTGGGCCTGTGAAACTGCATGCTTTGTTTGAACACAGTCCATTTTGATTCTGACGAATGCAGTTTGCTCCAGCACGCCGAAGACTGCTTACACGATAACCAACATGAATTAATCAGAATCCCACTGACAAAGATGTCACAGAAACACACGACAGGCTTATAGCGATTTTAGCCCAAGGTGGAGTAACAGGCGTAAGTCTACAATGCACGCGTTTAATGACTGAAAATGGGGTCCGTCAGTATTGTCCACTTACCCTCAGTCTGACGAGAATCAAATATGATAATTTATTATAAGGAAAACTGCGCACAATTTTAAGCGGCAATCAATATTTCAATCACACACTCCTTCCCTCCCCACATGACCTCTCACCAACCATGTCCTGTACACTTCCCCCCCTAGGGCCCATTGATAAATCTTCCACGAGTGAGACCGCGTGACTTTGTGAGGAAATGTCCCAGTTTATGCTATTTTCCTTGCTGTTTACGGAGCATTCTCAATAACTTGCCCTTCATTTGTAATGACACATAGCGTACTAAAAAAAAATCCAGGATTTTTGTGGGAAGGAACCGGGAGGGACGGAAGAGGCGGGGACGGGGCTGAGGACGCGGATGGAAGGGGGGGATCATAGAGGAAAACAATTATCATTTTATGCGCCTTCTCCAATACAAGCGACGACGTACCAAGGGGGACAAACGCCGGTGGCAATGTTGAATTTCTCCCAGCCCTACAGTGCAGCCCCTTTGTTGAAAGGTCTCCACTACCCACGCCGTTGGCTTCAGCCTATCTCCCCAAGAGGAAAATGGCGGTTGTCCTGAAAAGACAGGAAGCTAACAGGATGTGGCTGTCGACTCGGCGCTCCCTAAAAATATCCAGTTTGTGGTTTTGCTGGTAACTGATTGGCAAAAAACGAGCAAAAAGATCAAAAGAAGAAATGACAATCCTTCTTTCTGTATGATAACCGAAACAGCGAACCGATTATCTCGATGTATATATTTCAAAGGTTTTTGAAAGAAGTCCGACAGATAACATGGATTAAACGAATTTCAAAGACAAAACACGACGCGTTTTGACCTCTTAGGTCTTCTTCAGGCAAGACAAACAACACTCACAACAATGAAGATGAAGAACGAGCGCGAGCACATCGCTTGCCAATTCGGTGCAAGATTGTTGTTGGAGTGATTGCCTGTTCTTTATTTTCGTTGTCCTAAGTGTTGCTTTTGTCTTGCCGGAAGAAGACCTAAGAGGTCGAAACGCGTCGTGTGTTTTTTTTTTTTTTCTTGTAATCCGTTTGTCCATGTTATGTGGCGGAGTCATTTTGAATACCTTTTTAAAAAAAATGTCTAAATTTCCAAACTGCAGACACCTCACTTCGTAGGTACCCCGATATAGTTCTTTGCTGTTGTTTTCTGAAGGGTAACAACACACTGGAGGCGAAGTGACAGGTCGAAACTGAACGTAAAGTGGAAAAAAGAGCTCACTGACACAGGTGAGAGTTGAAGTCCGTGCTAAGGCGACTTTACAGCTCTTTAGCTATCTTTTTGTTGTCCCTTTTAGATCTTTATTTTATCTTACGCCTCTGTGCACACAGGTCAATAATAGTCAACCATGACGGCTGACCTACAAATAAATTTGAAGATTGAAGAATTAGCCCACAGCAGCGCAATGCTTTCAACTTAAACGCTGAACAAAACAGTAAACAACAAACAGTAAAGGCCTCGGAGCAGGCAATACAAATATATTTGCCTTTAAAGGGATTGCGATGGTTCCCTTATGCAGCCATATATTTTCTTAATTTCAAGTTCCCAGTTTTTACATCTTCAACCTCCTGCCCCCCCCCCCCCCCCCCCCCCCCCCCCCCCCCTCCCCTCCCCCCTCTTTAAGTCCAAAGTTTTGCCAAGTCATTACTATGAAGAAAATTTAGTTGTTGGCCAGCGCTTGTTTTCCCCCCCACTATTAGATTGTTCGTCTTTGTATTTGTCTGACCTTATCCAAGTTTAAAAGGCTGTGCCAGTCTTGAATAAAAGTTACTCTGCGTTAGTTTTCCTTATGGGAGCAAAAACTACCCCATTTGTTTACTGTTTGTTGTTTACTGTTCCCTGCCTCATTTCATTTCCAATTTAAACGCTGAAGTCACTCACCAACTGTGTGTGTTAAACAAATGTTCCTTCGCACTATGATGTGTGTTTATTTACACTCTGGCTGAAGTGCACGTAATCCAAGGGTGAAGTCTCCGAAATACCTGTGGTGAGGTTTCGCAGGGGAGAAAGAATTGAAAGTGATGGTTTACATCCGATGAAACCGTTTATCATCAACAACATTATTTGAATCAATCTCTGTATGTGATTGTCCCTACTGAATGTCTAGTGCTCAAAATGGCGATGATGAATAATGAAGATTACTCATCGATGGTTCTGTTTATATATGATCTAACCGCCACACTTCCATTGCTGTTTATAACCTAGGAAGGTTCCAGCAATGTAGAAGTCCTTTGTTCCATAAGCCGATTTTAGTGTTCTTACAAGAAGAGCTCTCTCTCTCTCTCTCTCTCTCTCTCTCTCTCCTCTCTCTCTCTCTCTCTCTCTCTCTCTCTCTCTCAAGTGTTATGATTACTGATGCTAGAATTCATTAATGCTTACTGGTACACTGATTGTGGTACCTTTCGTTCTCGTTTTGCCTTGTAACCACATCATGTAAATGTAAAAGAAAGTAAAAAAAATTGATATTATTGATGCATTGTAGTTGTCTAATTATCGTCTTAGCAGTTTGTTGTATGTCAGTATTTTACAAAAGGACTGTAACTCTCTCTCTCTCTCTCTCTCTCTCTCTCTCTCTCTCTCTCTCTCTCTCTCTCTCTCTCTCTCTCTCTCTCCTTCGATAGGAGGATCGCTTATTCCATAATCTGTGTGTGCTGATTCTTTTCGTCTTTGTAATCAGTTTCTTTATTCTTGTTTGTTGTTTCAATCGTGTTCTTTTTTTTTCCCTTTAAAGTCATCTACGCCTTAAATGTTAATGGATGAACTTTTAAAGTTGTGAAGATATGTATTTGTTAAAAGTTTTGTAAGTCTTAGTCGCTAGTCATACTTACTTAGTCCCTTAACGGGGCAAGGGCGGATGAAAAAAAAGCATGTGTTTGCTTATCTGTTACCCTTTGAAATAAAGATTATCATCATCATCATCATCATCTCCTCTCTCTCTCTCTCTCTCTCTCGGGGTGTGTGAGCGGCATTCACGAGTGCGACACGTATGTTAATTAGCTCTGCGTTTTTTTGTTAATTGCGCCGGATCTGGAGAGTGTGTGCGCGTGGCAAATACCTTCATGAAGCATCATGCCTTCATCACATGCTTGAGTTTGGAGCAAGATGTGGGTGCTTTCTGAAGACACTGACACTGAAAACGGCGGTAGACGGTGTAACGGCAGACTGCCCCCTCACGCGTTTATTCTGGGCTAGTTTATTACCTGGGCCACGCAAGGACAACTAACCGCCAGACCTGCTCGAACTCTGACAGTAGGAGCGCCAGCACTGAAAAAAACCGCATATCTCTCGGCCAGCAAGTCAACAACCTCCCAGCCTGCTGAGTTACCCTCCCTCACGGATGTCGTGTCTATGCAGCAGGATTTGAATAGCAAAGTAGACAGTATTAAAGATGGCATCAACGACACTTGCGACGGTTCTTTCAGGCTTACAGGCAAGTTTCCGTCAGGAGAAGTGGCTGATCTTCGTCGAGAAAATAAAGCTCTGAAAAAGAGGACGCCGGACACTGAAAGTAAAGCCGAGGACTTACAAGGATGCTCCAAGCGGAACACTTTAATTCTCCATGGCTTTCGGCGCAAGCCTAACGAGACACAGACTGAATGTGAAGGCATCATTGGCGACCTGCTAGTGGACAAACCACAGCTGACTGGAGATGTTCAGTTCGACAGGGTGCATCGTTTGAACGGCATATCCAACTCGCCCTGTCATTGTCCGCTTCACACTCTCCCGGGACAAAGAGAAAATTCTAAAAGCCAAACATAATCTGAAGGGAAGTGGGTGTGTTCACTGGTGAGTACTGAAGTGTTTTTTCCCTACACTTTGGAGATGTTCGTTGACATACTTAAGCACTTGCACATTCACACACACGCACTCTCTACCTTACCCGGTCAGTCCAGACTCTGGCTTGGGGGTTTCGTCAGGATTCTGTCCCAAGCCCTTCAATGGCACCAGCTACTATGTCGAATCTCTCACTTGTCTTTCTGTCACTGTCAGTCTCCAGGCACTGGTACTACTGTCAAAGCTGTCAAAGCCGTTGTCAAACCGTCTACGCCGTTTCTAACACAGTCTAGGGCTAAACTGTTTCTATACACAAGTGCTTTATTTTCTCGACGAAGAGCTGTCACTTCTCCTGATAGGAACTGAGCCCCTAGCAAAAACCTGCCAAATATCATGCCAGCGTCACACTGTCAGCACGACGTAGCTCCTTTAACTACAACAAGTTAGCCGGTCCGCCCTCTTTGAGCCGACGTGTCGTACTGCCGGAGTTTCGTCTGCTTGTTTACCTGACTGTCAGTGAACACTTCTCACGCGAGGTGCACTTACGCTGAGCTCGCCTGTGTGCACAGAATCACTTCCGTGAGCTCGCCTATACAGAACCCGTGTGTCTACTTTCTTTAGTGTAAGGGACTTTAAAAAAAAAAAAACAACTGTCCCCGCATCTAAAGAAGGCCAGAGCGGAAGGCAAGGCAAGCGAGCGACTATGGTCTACGACCATCTCATTCTTACGGAGGGGAAAATACTATCTGGGAGAGGGGGAACTCTTACAGTGTCACGATTGGGGGTAGGCCAGCCCAACTCGACACCATTGTCATTCTACAGATCTGCACGTGCTAGCTGTGAACACCCCCCCCCCCCCAACCCCCCCCCCCCCCCCCCCCCAAAAAAAAAAAAAAAAAAAAAGCGAGTGTGAGATCGGTGGGTGTGCGATAATTGATGGAATTATTATTTTTCAAATAATAAAATCCCTTTATTATTTGAAAAATGAGTATCATTGATTTGTATGCACAAATGTGTGAGATTCTGGCAGATCAGGGACAGAAGATCACTTGATTTATAACTTTCTTTTCTGGATCAAAAGTCTTATTAGAGAAAATAATCCAGATAGTGGATTGGCGATTTTTTGTCACTTAGATATTCGACAAAAATCTTTCTCCTGTCAGATCCTATTTCTTATGTTTACATACACACGTACTCAACGTATACGTTCCCACACAGACGTGGACGGGATGGGCGGACGGACATGTGAGCAGACGCAGGAGCGCGTGCGCGCCTGCATGTGTGCACATTCACACCCTCCCCATGCGCACACATTCTCTCTCTCTCTTCTCTCTCTCTCTCTCTCTCTCTCTCTCTCTCTCTCTCTACACTGCTGCTTGGGCATGTGCCTTTTTCTCCAGAATGCCTCCATCGAGGCTGGGGTGGGTTGGGAGGAGGAGTTGGTTGCTTTATTTAGATGGGGATGAGGGTCAAAGTTTTTTTTTTTTTTTTTTTTTTTTTTTTTTTTTAGGATGTGGAGGTGACTGCTTGAAGGACTCTCCAACGATGCATTTTGCTTCATGTTGCGCGCGTGAGCACCACATTTGACGACAAATATCTATTTTCAGTAAATGTGCAGTCCGGATGAAATCCCCTGGCTGTTTATGAACAGCGCTCAAGTAGATACTTTGCGTGCAGGGCACGTCTGTTTTTTGCTTGGTTTTGCGAACAGTGTTGATTTTTGTGACAGTTCTGTTTAATGTACAGAAGTGTTTTCTTTTTTTTGTTTATGGAATGTGTTTCTGATACTGCCAGTCTTAGCTTTACGTATGCGCGGATCAGCGCTATAGATTCAGCCCATACGATTAGATATCATCAGATTAATACATAGAATGCTACCAACAAATGTAGTATTGATGTGCATGGGTGTCAAATCTGATAACAAATGTTCATTTTGTCAGCAAGAAAAAGACAGCATAGAGCGTTTGTTCTGGAGATATATATATTCATTAAAAATCAATTCTTGATACTGTAGGATACCATCAATATATAATGACATATAATTTTTCATGGGAATGGATGGTAGTTATTCATACTTTTCTTGTGTGTGTGTATATACATGTTATCGAATTGTGTCTGTTGCTCTGTCTTATCGAATTGTGTCTGTTGCTCTGTCTTTTATTCTGTCCTGAGTTTAGTTCTATTTTCCTTTACCTTCTCATTTGTGAAATATTGAAAGTATATGTAGGGAAACTTGAATGGAAAATAAGTGTATTGGGGGGGTGGGGGGGGGGGTGGGGGGGGGGGGGGGGGGGGGGGGGCATTACACGCAGTTCTTCTGGTCACAAATCGAAGGTAAAACAACAACAACAACAACAACAACAACAAAGATAGCAGTAACGTTATAAACTTATGATCAAACCACGAACACAACAGTGTGTGTGTGTGTGTGTGTGTGTGTGTGTGTGTGTGTGTGCGTGTGTGTGTGTGTGTGTGTGTGTGTGTGTGTGTGTGTGTGTGTGTGTGTGTGTGTGTGTGTGTGTGTGTGTGTGTGTGTGTGTGTGTGTGTCGGTCTATTACTATCTTCTATGGAATCAATATGTAGGCTATTTGACTGCGTTGTCAGTGTGTACGGAGATGGTTGCTTCTCATTCAACCTTCCCAGCAACAAGTGAGCAAACAATTCAGCGGTGGCATCAGCCTCTCATGGTTTTATTCGCCTTCTGAGGATCGTCCTGACTACTTTGTACATCTGGTTGATGTTCATGACGCCTAGAGAAGACATTTTGGTTGAAAATTTTGCTTGCCTTTGCAGTATTGTGCGTGTGACACAGGCATTGCTCAGCTTTGTGCTGTATGTGTTGATTTGTTATGTTAGTTTCATTTCTGCAGTGCTGTGGTGGGTACCAGAATCGAGTACAGAATGTGACCTATATCAAGTCGTGTCAACGAGCGCACAAAGAGACGACCAGCTTGCGATGAAAACACCTATGAATACCTTACTGGTAGGGCTATGTTGAAAGCAACCTTTGACTGTTGAGTCTGAAGAGGAGTAGGTGTGAAGGAGGGAAGCTGGGGTGAGAGGGGGGGTGTATACATGAATACATGAGTACGCGATATCATTGTTCTTTGTTCATTGTGTATATACGTGGTCTCTGTAATTGCGTGCGTGCGTGCGTGCGTGCGTGCGTGCGTGTGTGTGGTGTGTGTGTGTGTGTGTGTGTGTGTGTGTGTGTGTGTGTGTGTGTCTGTCTGTCTGTGTGTCTGTCTGTGTGTGTGTGTGTGTGAGAGAGAGAGAGAGAGAGAGAGAGCGAGAGAGAGAGAGAGAGTCTGTGTGCGAGAGAGCGTTTTGAGTGTGTGTGAGAGAGAGCGAGAGAGCAGAGAGAGTGAGTGTGTGAGAGAGAGAGTGAGAGAGAGATAGAGAGAGAGAGAGAATTAGAGAGAGAGAGAGAGAGAATTAGAAAGAGAGAGAGTGAATTAGAGTGGTTAGAGAGAGAGTGTGTGTGTGTGTGTGTGTGTGTGTGTGTGTGTGTGTGTGTGTGTGTGTGTGTGTGTGTGTGTGTGTGTACGCCCTATGCACATGCTGCATGTGTGCGTGTTAATGTGCATGCATGGTCCTTTTTATGAAGGTGAGTGTATGTGTTTTGTACACACACACACACACACACACACACACACACACACACACACACACACACACACACACACACACACACACACAAGCGCGCGCGCGCGCGAGAGCGAGAGAGAGAGAGAGAGAGAGAGAGAGAGAGAGAGACAGAGAGAGAGAGAGAGAGAGAGAATAACAGATGCGGAGGAGACTTTTAACAGAGAGAGAGAGAGAGAGAGAGAGAGAGAGAGAGAGAGAGAGAGAGAGAGAGAGAGACAGCGAGAGAGAGAGAGTCTTGGAGTCTTTGCATCTAACAAAGCCTCCGTAGTTAGTTTGCAGCATAAAAAGTAAGATTTGTTGATATGTTTTTTTTTTTCTATTTCTTTACATTTTCTTTCTTTTATCAGAAAGGCACTGCTAGAGCATATAATCGAGTTGATTTGTGATGTTTGTTGTCAGAGTATAAATAGCTTGCTTGAAACAAACTTGGTTTCAGTGATCATAAACTATCTCAAAATGTACGAGATGCTGTGATACGCCTTTGTTTTCGAAAGTTCTGTTGTCGGTGTATAAATAACTCGCTTGAAACAAACTTGGTTGCAGCTTTCAAAATGTACGAGATACTGTAATACGCCTTCGCTTTCGAAAGTTTTCTGGGGGGGAAATCAGCAACACTTTCTGATACTTTATTGGATGTATTTTTTATAGCTTGCAGTCAGGTTTCGTTGGTGTGATTTGCCTTAAACGTTCGAAAACGTACACGTTGTTTTTTTTTTTTTTTTTTTTGCGATTTTTTTCCTGTTAATTTTCAGAAGCATACATCCATACGAGTGTTCTCAATCGTGTTTTTAACATACATTCATTTCAAAAATGTGTGTGATTATTTCTTTTTTTTGTTGTGTGTGGTTTAACATTTGTCCAATTCTGTCACCATGGGATATGATGCAACACATCCAATGTGACATAAAAATGACATGAATGTTGCCGCTCTAGTTCGTTGTCTATGAAAATAGAATGACCCACTGTTAACTGAGTAAGTTACATTAGTTTCAGGAAGTGGGTGTGACTAATTATTTATTCCCCTTTTGTTTATTTACTGTCAAAACAATCAAATTTGTGATGGCACAAAAGTTCTTATGGGACATAGGGAATTTGTGGCGGAGCAACGTTGTGAATGCTGATCTACCACGTGTTTATTCATTTTTTGGACGACGTAATCCAAACAGATAATCGTTTATAGTTTAAACTTAATAGCTACAGTTGACTGTGATGATTTCATACTTCAAAGGGTAACAACATTATTGATAGCGATAGCAATATAAATTTACAGTGTCCTTTGTATTTTATGTCACACTGTATGGAAATGTTGTGCTAGGTTGTTGCGTATTGAGTAGCATTGTGTTACACTATGTTGCACTGTGTACCGTGTGGCATCGTTTGTGTACTATGTTGAAATTGTGCAGCGTTGTGTTGTAGTATGTTGTATTGTACCGTGTGGCATCGTTTGTGTACTAGGTTGTATAGTGTGTCATCGTGTTGTACTATGTTGTGTTGACCCGTGTGGCGTCGTTTGTGTACTATTTTGAATTGTGTGGCATGGTGTTGTATGTTGTGTTGTGTGTCAGTGTGTTGTACTATGTTGCATGACATAGCATTGCGTTATATTGCATTGCGTTGTTATTCAGTGTGACACTGTTGTATGATATAGTGTATTGTATAGTGCGGCTTTGTTGTGTGCTATGCTGTATTATGTGAAATCTTGTTTGCATTGTGTGATATTGCGTTGTACTATGTTATGTTTTATCGCGTGGCATTGTGTCTTGCTATGCTGTGTTGTATGGCATGATGTTACACCATGTAGTATGGTGTGGCATTGTGTCTTGCTATGCTGTGTTGTATGGCATTGTTGCACCGTGTTATATGGTGTGGCATTGTGTCATGCTATGCTGTGTTGTATGACTTTATGGGGTGGGTTGCACTATGTTGTATGGTGTGGCATTGTGTCTTGCTATGCTGTGTTGCATGACTTTATGGGGTTGCACCATGCTGTATGGTGTGGCATTGTGTCTTGCTATGCTGTGGCATTTGTGTCTTGCTATGCTGTGTTTGTATGGCATTATGTTGCACCGTGTTGTATGGTGTGGAATTGTGTCTTGCTATGCTGTGTTGTATGGCATTACATTGAACCATGTTGTATGGTGTGGCATTGTGTCTTGCTGTGCTGTGTTGTATGGCATTATGTTGCACTGTGTTGTATATGGTGTGGCATTGTGTCTTGCTATGCTGTTTTGTATGGCATTACATTGCACCATGTTGTATGCTGTAGCATTGTATGCTGTGGCATTGTGTCTTGCTATGCTGTTTCGTATGGCATTACGTTGCACCATGTTGTATGGTGTGGCATTGTGTCATGCTAGGCTGTTTCGTATGGCATTACGTTGCACCATGTTGTATGGTGTGGCATTGTGTCATGCTAGGCTGTGGCATTGTGTCTTGCTAGGCTGTGGCATTGTGTCTTGCTAGGCTGTGTTGTATGGCATTACGTTGCACCATTGTATGGTGTGGCATTGTGTCTTGCTAGGCTGTGGCATTGTGTCTTGCTAGGCTGTGTTGTATGGCATTACGTTGCACCATGTTGTATGGTGTGGCATTGTGTCTTGCTAGGCTGTGGCATTGTGTCTTGCTAGGCTGTGTTGTATGGCATTACGTTGCACCATGTTGTATGGTGTGGCATTGTGTCTTGCTAGGCTGTGGCATTGTGTCTCTGCTAGGCTGTGTTGTATGGCATTACGTTGCACCATGTTGTATGGTGTGGCATTGTGTCTTGCTAGGCTGTGGCATTGTGTCTTGCTAGGCTGTGTTGTTGTATGGCATTACGTTGCACCATGTTGTATGGTGTGGCATTGTGTCTTGCTATGCTGTGTTGTATGGCATTATGTTGCACCATGTTGTATGGTGTGGCATTGTGTCTTGCTATGCTGTGTTGTATGGCATTATGTTGCACCATGTTGTATGGTGTGGCATTGTGTCTTGCTATGCTGTGTTGTATGGCATTATGTTGCACCATGTTATATATGGTGTGGCATTGCGTCTTGCTAGGCTGTGGCATTGTGTCTTGCTATGCTGTGTTGTATGGCATTATGTTGCACCATGTTGTATGGTGTGGCATTGTTTCGCGATATATTGCATTACATTGTGTGGCATTGCTTTGCACTACGCTGTACCGTGTGTGACATTGTGTTGTACTGTGTCATATTTGTGTGGCACGGTGTGTACTATGCTGTATTGTGTGGCATTGTTTTGTACTATGCTGTATTGTCTGGCCTTGTTTTTGTACTATGCTGTATTGTGTGGCATCGTTTTGTACCATGCTGCATTATGTGACATTGTTTTGTACTATACTGTATTGTGTGGCATTGTTTTGTACTGTTCTGTATTGTGTGGCATTGTTTTGTACTATGCTGTATTGTATGGCCTTTGTTTTGTACTATGCTGTATTGTTTTGTACCTTTGTTTTGTACTATGCAGTATTGTATGTATGGCCTTTTTTTGTACTATGCTGTATTGTGTGGCCTTTGTTTTGTACTGTGCTGTATTGTGTGGCATTGTTTTGTTCTATTGTATTGTGTGTTCTTTTGCTGTGCTGTATTGTGTGGCATTGTTTTGTTCAATGCTTCAATGTGTGAAAATGTGTCGCACCATGTCATATTGGGTGACATTGTAATGTACTATGCTATATTGTGTTGCATTGTGTTGTACTGTCTGCATTGTGTGACGTTGTTGTGCTATGTTGTATTGTGTAGAATTGTGTTGTATTCTGTTTCATCGTATGGCGTTGTGTTGTATTGTATTGCGTTGTGCGGCAAGCCGTGTTGTGCTACATTGTAAAGTTTCATATTGTATTGTGTGCCACAGTTTTGTGTTGGTGAGCATTGTGCAGTACTATGTTGCAGTAAAAAGATCAGTCCCATCCGTCACCTGGCAACGAAAGCGAAACTAAGTCTGATGTGTTATCACGTCTTGTTCCGACTGGATCATGCAATTCATTGCTAATTATCTGTCCACAATACCAGATACAAAAACTTTAAAGACTTCAAAAACACAGCAGCAGGGTTAATCTTCAGCACTGAAAAGACCGACCATGCCACCCCACTTCTGCGCTTCGTTCACTGGTTACCGATTTATGCACGTATTCGGTACTTTCTTTCTTTCTTTCTTTCTGCGTACGCAGGCTGATACTCCTGCGGACACTGCCTATATAGAGAGGCAGTGGAGTTTTGTGTGTATGACCGTTTTTCATCCCGCCACTAAGGCAGCCATACTCCATCTCAGGGGAAGGTGCATGCTATGTGTAACGTGTCATCCATATCAAACGGCCAAACTGGCCTTCTCTTCCGAAAGTTGGTGATGGGATTTTACGTGTGTGTGCAAGATGTTGTGCGTGCGTTCACACACGGAACCTCGGTTTATAGTCTCATTCGAAGGACTGTATGGGGAATGGAGTCGAAACCAATGTTAACTCCGAGGGAAAAATCCCCCTGTACCGAAATTCGAACTCGCAACCCCCAGGATCACGAGCCCGGCGCTCTACCAACTGTGCTATCCCTGCCCATAATTTTTGTATAGTATTCGTTCACAAAGTCGCTGATCTCAATATTATGCTGTATTCCGTAGTAAGTTGTGTTGTGTGACTTTGTGTAATACTAAGCTGAGTTATGCGACATTGTGCTGTAATATGCTTATTGTGTGGTATTGTGTTGTACAATGCTGATTTGTATGGCATTCTGTTGTAGTATGTTGCATTGTGCGACATTGTATAATACAATGATGTATTATGTGGCATTGTGTTGTACCATGCTGTATTATGTGGCATTGTGTTGTACCATGCTGTGTTATGTGGCATTGTGTGTACCATGCTGTATTATGTGGCATTGTGTTGTACCATGCTGTATTGTGTGCCATCATGTTGTACTATGCTGCATTGTATGACATTGTGTTGTACCATGCTGTATCATATGCTATTGTGCTGAACTCTGTTGTATTGTGTGCCATTATGTTGTGTCATGCTGTATTGTATGGCATTGTGTTGGCTACTTGTGGCAACAACATGTTATATTGGCACTGTGTTTGTAATATGTTGTACTGTGTGAAATGGTATTGTCGAATGTTGTACTGTATAGTGTTGTATTGTATTTTACTATGTTGTGTTGTGCAGCATTGTGTTTGCTATCCTGTGATGTACAGTGTGGCATTGTTTTATTTTTTCAGTGTATTTTGTGGCATTGCATTGTACTATGCTGTGCTGTATTCTGTTGTGCTATGTTGTATTATGTAGCATTGTTGTATCATATTGTCTTGTACTGTGTGTCAGTGTGTTGTACAATGTAGTATTGCACTTGTGGCTTTGTATCGTCGTACATTATATTGTATTGTGTGTAACATGGCGTCGTCCATGTTGTATTGCACACTGTGTAGAAAGACAATGTCTTGTACATCGTATTCTATAGTGTGGCTTTGTGTTGTACTATGTTGTACTGTAATCCATGGCATTGCATTGTCTTGTACTGTCTTACACTGTGTTTACCGTGTTGTATTTTTACTGCGAAACGTTGAGTTTTTTTTTTTCTTCCCCATTTCTTTGTTTCGGTTGTGTTGTCTTATGGTTCAAGTCTGTGAAGATGTGATGCATTGCCCTTCATTGTATTATGTTTTGTATCGTGTTTTTCATTTGTGCTGAAGTGTGGTGTAGTGTGGTGCAGTGTGGTGTAGTGTGTGGTGCAGTGTGGTGCAGTGTGTGTGGTGTAGTGTGGTGTAGTGTTTTGAAGTGAAACGCATCGCATGGAATGGAATGGCATCCTCTCACCTTGCGGTGTGTTGGCTTGCCTTGCCTTGCCTGGCCTTGCCTTGCACTGAATGTTGCAATGCAGCCTCGTTGCAATGCTGGTTGCAGGAGGAATTGCATAGCATGACACAGCCAGCAAGTGCAAGGCATTGCTGCGTTGCATTTCAATACATGTCACTGCACTGCACTGCACTGGATGCTTGACATGCCCATGCATTTCGTGGTGCTGTCTTGGAATGACTTGCAACGTGACAACGCAATGTGTGATGGCCAGAAAGTCTTTCGCAGTCATGACAACCGTTCGGGCACTGTGGGCACTGGTCGGTGTTCTCCTGGCTCTGATCATGTCAAATACCGCAGACACCACGTCTGTTCTAGAGGAAACTAGTAACATCCCATCAGTGCTGCCACTAGTTCGGGAAACTGCAAACACGGCCAGCATCACAGAAGCCAAATACAGGTCGCACAGTGTCACGAGCGATGCACAGGCCCAGCCGAGCATGACAGATGTGACGAGCACTGTCGGTGATTCACTGAAGCGGAACGTCAAGTGTCAGGATGTCGTAGACCGGTCCCTCTCTGTGACCACATTCAACATGACTTCCTGTTTCCTGGACCGCTGGCGATATTCCCAGTTTTGTGAAGATAGAGGACTCGCTCTATCACATGGTCTTGTTCACGAATATCCAACCTTACGTCAACAGCTGCAAGTTCAAGCTACAGGCTCCCCGGGGCAAAGTCGTGGGCTTCACCATAGAGGTCTGCACGAACATCAAATTGAAAATCGATGATAAGTTCGGAGTGAAGCTGTTTTTCAATCAGGTGCTTTGGGTGACTTGTCCATCCCAAGCGCCGCTGGATTCGGTGTACAGTCTGACCCCCGAGGTGACGGTCGACGTGAACACTGCTGATCAGTTCACCGCAGAACTGGCCTTGTACGTGTACGCCCAACAAGACAGACAGGCCCAACCTGCAGCTGGTGTCTTTGACACCTTCCACAGGTGAGAGGATGGTGCGAGGCGATGATGATTTTTGTTTCAGTTGTCAGCGTCTTTAAGGGGAGGGCGTGGCTCCTCATGATTTGGTCTGGATACGCTACATCATACCTGCAAAAAGCGTCAAATCAGGATGATGTAGTAGATAGATAGATCGATAGAGAGAGAGAGAGAGAGAGAGAGAGAGAGAGAGGAGAGAGAGAGAGAGAGAGAGAGAGAGAGAGAGAGAGACAGACAGACAGACAGAGAGAGAGAGAGACAGACAGACAGACAGACAGACAGAGAGAGAGAGAGAGAGAGAGAGAGAGAGAGCGAGAGAGAGAGAGAGAGGTTCTTTTATTACACATAAGGTATATTGGTGAGATTGACGTCCTGTCAGCCTTGCCTTCTGGAGAACAAGCTCTTTTCGGATGACATTTGAAGGAAGACATTAGATGACGCAATGCTCCTCTCGGACCTTGATGACCTCACAAAACTCGACGTCCCGCTAAAAGCTCTCTTGGTCAACACACACACACACACACACACACACACACACACACACACACACACACACACACACACACACACCTTGAATTTGTCACATGTCCTCACCACTTCAACTGTGTTTTCCTCATTGAAATCAGCAGGTCTTTACAGTGATTTACACGCTTAATTCCTAACTGTTTCGCAGACCTCGTCTAAATAAAATAAGACTGTTCATCTTGTTTTGCCTTTCTCTTCTGTCTTCCCAGGGGGGGGGGGGGGGGGGGGGGGGGGGGGGGGGGGGGGGGGGGGGGGGGGGAGTTAAGCCGGCAGTGTCCTTGGATCGCTGGATACACACACGTACCATAGAACATCACCACAATGACTCGACAGCGTGCAGTACCTCCTCTGGCGGGTTGCCTCATGTAGACGTGGTGTTGGCTTCCTTTGATCGGCTGCAACGTAATGGTTGTGGATGTGGCTCCGCATGAGTTGTCCGTGTGGGAGTAACGCCACATAGCAGATATTCTGAGACGAGGAGAAAGCTGAACAAAACACTGGATGCGTGGTTACTTCGACAAAACAGGCAGCAACTGCCTTGCTGTTTACAGTTCACCAGGTGAGGAAGTTCATGTCCTTGACACAGGAAAACCTTAGGGCAGGAGCGGGCCACGGCCGCCATTTAAGGAGAGCTGTGTCACACTGACCGTTTGGAAAAAAAAAAAAAAAAAACTGTATCCAAGCAACACAAAACAAAAAACAGAACAAAGCAAAGCAAAGCAAAGCAAAGCAAAGCAAAGCAAAACAAAACAAAGCAAAGCAAAGCAAAGCAAAGTAAAGCAAAGCAAAACAAAACAAGGCTAAGCAAAGCAAAAGCAAAGCAAAAACAAGCAAAGCAAAACAGAACAGAACAATGCAAAACAAAACAAAGAAAAACAGAACAAAAACAAAACAGAACAAAGCAAAAAAAAGAAAAACAAAAAAAAAACAAAGCAAAAAAAAAAAAAAAACAAAAATAAAGACAGAACAAAGCAAAACAAACAACAACAACGAAACAAACAAAAACAGAACAAGGCAAAACAAAAAAACAAAACAAAACAGAGCAAAGCAAAAAAAAAAAAAAAAAAAAAAAAAAAACAAAACAAAACAAAACAAAACAAAACAAACAAAACAACAACAACAAAACAAAACAAACCAAAAAAAAAACAGAACAAAAAATGAAACCACATAGAAGCACAGCCCCCAGCCCAGTCAAAACATGGATTTACCAAGTCTTCCTACACGTAAAATGAACTTAACCAATAGCCAAGCTCCACAAAAAAAAAAAAAAAAAAAAAAAAAAAAACTATGCTCAGTTTCTTTGCCTAACCTTGAAAAATACAGCTAGGAATCAATAATCGCTGAACATCTGTTCACATCTCATGATGGCGGTACAAGCGTCCAAGTCCTGAGTATTGTTATCCCTGTGTTTGTTACAGTTTAAATTGTATGTCTGTGTGAATGTGTGTAACGTATATACAGTTAAAACAACTGACATGACAACATGAGATTATTATTTGTCAGTGTTAGTTTCTCTCTCTCTCTCTCTCTCTCTCTCTCTCTCTCTCTCTCTCTCTCTGCGCGCGCGCGCGCGTGTATGTGTGTGTGTGCACGCGTGTGCACGCGCATGCGTGCGTGCCAGCGTGCGCGCGCGTGTGTGGTATGCGTGTGTGTGCGTGAGCGCGCGCATGATTGAATATGTATGTGTGTATGTAGTCTCAATAGATGCAAACAATGGAAAACAATCATAGAATAATGTGTAACACAGCTGATGATATCTAGCGAAGTCATACCACCACCAAACTGTCCTCCAGGCCTATCAGTTCGATAGTAATTATGTAACACTTAGCTTAAGATATCTCTACTACATGATACCACCAACACACTGTCTTCCAACCGATCAACCCGCTAATAATTGTGTTTAACACTTAGCTAGGATATCTAACTATATGTCATACCACCAACACACTGTCTTCCAACCGATCAACCCGCTAATAGTTGTGTAACACTTAGCTAGGATATCTAGCTATGTCATACCACCAACACACTGTCTTCCAACCGATCAACCCGCTAATAGTTGTGTAACACTTAGCTAGGATATCTAGCTATATCTAGCTACGAAGATGCAAATGCAAGATAGATATTCTAACCATCTTAAGGTGTACACAGATGGATCGTTGACGAGTAACAAAGAGGCCGGGTCAGCATTTTGTTATTCCATCGCTGAAAGTACAAAAAGCATATTTCATTGGAAAATATCGCTCCATATTCGTAGCTGAAATGATAGCGATACTTATGGCGTTGACATTTCTAATTGATTTACCGCAGTCAATTTTTCAAGTGTTGTTTTGTGTAGATTCGCTGTCAGTGTTACAATCGATCAAGTTTTTTAATTCAAATTCAGATAACTTTATTTTGAAGGAAATTCAACATTTAATCCACGTCTTGATATGTAAAGGAACAGATTTAACTTTCTTCTGGGTTCCTTCACACTGTGGAATTTCGGGCAATGAACTTGCTGACAGATGTGCGAAAAAAGGCGCTGAAAATGGAACGAGGGTACAAACTATTTCCGTACCGTTCACTTTGAAAGAGTCAAACAAATTTTAAAACAAACAGCTTGGGAACATTCAGAAATGGGCAAAACAAAGCTGTTACTCATGTTCAGACACAAAATAACCCTCTTTTTAGTATTGATCATTTCAAAAGCATCCAAAATCTGCGCATTTATGATATGCATCAATACAGAAACTTCGTTTCAGTATTTCATCAACTGAAACTGGATGCTTTTTAGAACTAAATATAGCTCTGCAAACAAAATGCATATGCGGGGAAACAAAACTGACAAGAGATCATGTTTTGTTCGAATGTGTGCCTCTCAAGGCATTTCTGCCACATTTATCAGGCATGTCTGTGACAGATATTTTTTGATATTGATTTGCTTTGAAAGTTACTTTCTGCTTGATTTGTAGTCCAGTCAGGTATTTGCTTTAATCTGATACTGTTAGTGAGTGTAGGTTTTTATTATTCGTTTTGTCTGATTGTTTTGTCTGTTGTTTATCCCACCCTCCGTTCCCTTCACCAGCCCCCCCCCCTCACTTCCCCCCCCACCCACACACACACACACACACACACACACACACACACACACACACATGCACATGAACAAACTATCTCTCACCCTCTATTTGTCTGTCTATCTCTCCTTTGTCTAATATCACACAGTTTGTGAAAAAGACGTTAAATTAAAGTACTACTACTACTAGCTATGTCATCCACCACCCTCTATTGTCTTCCAACCGATCAACCCGCTAATAGTTGTGTAAACACTTAGCTAAGATATCTAACTATGTCAACCACCAGACACACTTAACCGATCAACCTGCTGATAATTGTGTAACACTAGCTAAGATATCTAACTATGTCATACCACCAACACACTGTTTCCAAAACCGATCAACCCGCTAAGCCTGTCCAGGGTACGTGCAGAATCACGGCTGGGACACGTGCAGCCCGTGTGCCGTGCACATCAAGAGCTGCGTCACCCTGACCCTACCTGTCGGCCAGGTGCTCTTTGTCAGTATCCCCAGGGAGACCTATGAACTGCTGTCCCTGTTCCCGGGTCACTGTGGGTCAGCACTGACACATGGGAAGACCCATCGACTGCCTAGAATCTACGCACAGAAATTCAAGGCCTATCTTTTCCCTGGTGATTTTAAGAACCCAGACCGACATCGATCCATGTCCGTCTTCTTTCAGAATAACTGGGCTCTCAAGCGTAGATTCTACGGGTTTAGACTCTTGTTCTCCTTTTACCCAGACGACATGGAACCTCAGAGGGTGCTACCACCGAAGTTTTGGTTGTATGGTCAGACCAAATGGAACTGTTCAGCGCCCTTGAAGCCAGACTTGTTACGTCACTTCCCCTGCGACTTTGTCCCTCAGTGCGAGGATTCTGAGGACGAGGTCAATTGTTTCTACACGTCAGAAAAATGTGGATTGAACAAGGTCTGTATTCATTTACTTTGTTCCAATTACACTGTGCCCTTATTTCATTCGTGAGCCGAATAGAAAATGGCTGCAGGTTGCAGGATTTGCGTGGATAATACTGGTCAACACACACACAAAAAAAGAGTTAGATCACAATGTACAGAACAGAAGATCTTTAACTCGTCGGTATTTTATCGCTATTTAAACATTCAGCCAAACATAGCATAAAACGAACCTACGACACTCACAAGTTTTGGAGGGACAAATGTATATTCATGCTGTCCGCGGATCTACTTGACGTACATTTTCAGATTCATAGATTCCGTACAATTAACATGTATAACAAATCTGTGCAGGAGGTGATAGAAGAAGTTGTGCCCTATTGGATTACACAGTACATTCGTGTAAAGTAAGGACCATTGCGTGCCACAAGCAGTCTCAAACGGACAGACATGTTCTCATAACGTTGTCGCTCGAAGTAAAATGCTATTTCCCCCCCCCCCCCCCCATTTCTGAAGAAAATTCGATTTCTTTTTAATGACACACACAAAAAGAATCATAGTTCATATCATAATTCAGAGGAGAAACATTATGATAAAGTAATTAAAACAAATGAGAAAACATGGTATAGCACAGTAGTTTCACTAATATGACATGTATTGTTCACTCTCACCTGGTAGCATCATACAATAGCAAAAGCTACATGATATGCCAGATCAACGACAATAATAACTTGTGAACTTTAGAAAAAAGTAGTTAGACTGAGAATCAAAAATTTACTTTGAGAATATTTCGACAGGGTCGGCCTGTCTTCTTCAGCTCACTGTTGCTGTTGTGGCAGCGAGGCCTGGTGGGGCGATTGTGTATGGGGTGTGAACAGTTGTCTGACTTGTTTGACTATCGATTGTTGTATGGGGGTGAACAGTTGTCTGACTGTAGATGGGAGGGGGGGGGGGGGGGGGGGGGGTTCAAAACCTTTGATCTCTGTTCAGGCTGGGGCGTCTGGTCTTGATTTCGATGGCTTCTTTTACTTTTCTTTTTTGTACAGTGCCAAATGAAAGTTACATACCCCTCCCAGAAATTTTGATTCGAGTTGATCATTTAATTTAC
>JADBJO010008075.1:15000-27500 GCA_016801955.1 Conus betulinus | reverse complement strand
GATGGATGTTGAGGGTGGGGTCGTGTAGGGTGAGGTGGGGTGGGGGTGTGTGGTGTGGAAAGTAGATCTCTGGATGGTGGAATGTGAGGTGTGAAGGTTGTCAAAAGAAAAAAAAATGATGGAATATTATGTAAACATTGTTTGTGACAGTCAACCTGACACGTTTTCCTAATGTGATCTTATGCAGGTTTGTCATATGACGAATGGGGTGGGGAATGGAAAGAGGGTTTGGGGTGGTAGGATAAGGGGTGCGGTGGTTGTCGACAAACATGGTGAAATCCACATCACTATGCTAGCATTTTTCATGATGGCCAACCTCACACGTTTTACCAATCATATTTTTATAGTTTATGCATATTTTCATAAAGGTTTCAGCGAAGGTTTTTTTTTTTAGTTTTTGATGTTTGAAAAATATGGACAATCATGAGTCCTTGTTTTAATGGGTTTAGTCAAACTTCGGCAGATGCTACGAATATTGTTTTAATCTGTCGTCATCATTCGCTGAGAGATAGGTTTTGGAGCGCATGATTCTATATAATCTACATGCAATACTGAACACTTCACACCTGTACCTCAGATTCAAGGAATTGCGAGATTAGTTTACAGACCAGCGACGGTAGATAGATTCGGATAGGGGCGACGCAAACGAACAAACAAAAGGTGAAGTAGAAGCTTTGGACTGATCATTTGTTTCTCTACCAGGACGAACACTTTGATGACATGAAATCTGAATAAGGCCTAACTAGGGGTTCCAGGCTTCTGATAAATATCAACAATCTCTCTCTTTGCGTCAATCTGTGTCTCTCTGTCTCTGTCTCTGTCTGTCTGTCTGTCTGTCTGTCTCTCTCTGTCTGTCTGTCTGTCTGTCTGTCTGTCTGTCTGTCTCTCTCTGTCTCTCTCTCTCTCTCTCTCTCTCTCTCTCTCTCTCTCTCTCTCTCTCTCTCTCTCTCTCTCTCTCCGTCTCTCTCTCTGTCTCCGTGTAAGTGTGTGTGTGTGTGTTTCTCCCACTCGGATTGTAAAGATTGTTTGCATTTTTCAGGTATAAGTATTCCTTGCTGTGGAGCAGCGGCTCCGTGGCTTACTACCTGCTGGAAGAGTTTAACTTGTGCAGCAATCTGAAAATTCACAGGTGTGGTTTGCCCGCACACAGAAAATACCCACACTTCTGTAAGTTTTGTCCGACGTGTGTCCGTGCTTTGTGAACTGCCCACACCGCCAGCCAGTCCCAACAACATCGACGCACCTGTCACACTACCTGTGCCCGCAAACGTCACGGGCTCACCTGTCCCTCTCATGAGGTGCCCCTTGCAGCACTTCACGTACGGGGCACTGGCTTGTGATGGGAAGAGTCGGTGCAGGCCCCTGGACCACACTGAGGAATGGTACCACAATGCTTGCAGAATGGACAGGGGGATGACGGTGTCCTACTTTTTTCTGTGGCACCTCTGAGCAGTTTGTTCCGTACAGCCTGGTGTGTGATTTGTGTGTGGACTGTGAGGATGGGGGTGATGAAACGATGTGTGTGAATGTCACCGTGAATGACACTAGACGGAGTCAGGTGAGTGTTAGCTTTCTCTCTCTTCTCTCTCTCTCTCTCTCTCTCTCTCTCTCTCTGTCTGTCTGTCTGTCTGTCTGTCTCTCTCTCTCACTGTCTCTCTGTCTGTCTGTCTGTCTGTCTGTCTCTTTCTCTTCTCACTGTCTGTCTCTCTCTGTCTCTGTCTCTGTCTGTCTGTCTGTCTGTCTGCCTGTCTGTCTCTTCTGTCTCTCTCTGTCTCTCTCTCTCTCTCTCTCTCTTCCCTCTCTCTCTCTCTCTCCTCGTGTAGTGTCTGTTCACGCTCTAAGATAATGGGGCTCTATGGATCATGTTGCCCACCATTGATGTCGGTCAAAGACTGTACGTGCAGGACACATGGAAGACGGACATCCTAGATACAGAGCCACCATTGAGAGAGAGAGAGAGAGAGAGAGGAGAGAGGAGAGAGAGAGAGAGAGAGAGCAGCCCAGAAGGAACAATGTGAAAGGCTGGGTCTGTGCAGCAGATCCATCTGTTAAGCACAACAGAGAACACGGGGGTTGTACATGTCATTATGCCCATGTGTCTGTCACGGTGTGTCCTAATGTCTTGGCGACATGTCATCAGCAACAACTGATGAGAAGTCGATAAAAAAAAAAGAGAAAAAGTACTGTGATGTTTATATCTATAAAAAAAAAAAAAAAAAAAAAAAAAAAAAAAATCGGATCGGAATTTTGATTGGCTCCTTGTCTTTGATCTCACTTTAGGACTGAATGTAACTTCGCTTTTTACCCCCCTCTCACCAGCATTGATTTTCTACTGTAACCCTTAACCCTTTTGCTGCCAGGTGTACTGAGACGCAGTATATTCCAACAGCAGCTGGTGGGATACCTACTGGGTTCAAACACCTGTAAAACTTCCATCAGTTTCGGAACCATTTTCTGGCCACTTGATTTTAATGATGAAAAGTGTTGCGGAGTTTCTGTTTTTGTTTGTTGGTTGGTTTGTTGCCTTGTTTGTTTGTTTGTTTGTTTGTTTTTGGGGGGCATCTTCCAAGATCTGACAGTCTTGCAGCAGGGTCTTTTCAAATGCTGCAAAAATTGAAAAGCGATGTTGAGCCTTGTGGCAATTTTGCTGCATTGGAAAGGGTTACTGTGTGCTGATTACTTTGTTCGTTGTCCCCGCCGAACAAAAATCTGTCATTTTTTTTCCAGTCTTTAAACTTCTTCTTATCCAGATGACTTACAATATATTGTTTAAAAAATGGAAAAAAGGAAAGAAAAAAAAAAGAAACTAAGAAACTAAGAAACATACATACACACAAAGACACAAAGACAGACAGACAGACAGACAGACAGACAGACAGACAAACACACAGCACGTAGGCACACACACACACACACACACACACACGTACATAAGCATTTTATTACTCAGTCATCTCACCTGACGCATGGTCAAACTGAGCGAGGACGAACGGAGAGTAAAGGTTCAACCCTGGGATTTTATACACACACCTGCACCCTGCTTTACTCTTTTTCATTCGAGGTGTGTGCCCGTGAACACTTTTTTTTTTTCATGTGGTAGCACGTGCACACTGCGCGACTGGTTTGTCTTTCAAAAGAAATCTACAACGAAAAATTACATGGGGCGAGAAATGGCATGAAAATTAAAGAAATCTGTTTCCTCTGCTCAGACACATTAAGAATACATTGGCAGTTGGTTTAGTCGTGGTTGTCTTGATAAAAAAAAAAAACACCTTCAACGGAGTTGGACGACTCACAGTGTGGTGTAAAAAAGCTTACCCAAACATGTGCACTGGGTCGTCAACTACCGACTGCAAAGGTTAAGGATTCAGGGTGACCACAAACAATTTCTCTCCCCCCCCCCCCCCCCCCCCCCCCCCCCCCCCCCCCCCCTTTTTTACTTTGGGTAAATCACCGTACGCAGACTTTGTTTTGTTTGGCGAGTTTTGTGAGTATATGTACACTAAATTGTTGGATAAAACAAAAAATTTGCCTAATTAAATGGGCTGTTTTGTCGCATGTGTGTGTGTGTGTGTGTGTGTGTGTGTGTGTGAAAGACATGGAGGACAGTATTTCACGGTCGTCGGCCGCTAGTCCAGTCACTGAGCAGCTGCAGGGGGCACTGTTACAGCGCAGAATGTCGCTATCTGACGGTTTGTCGCAATATATAAACAGAAAGCAGTGCCGACATCTCGAACGTGGCGCTCCCATATTTTGTCGCTTCTTTGTGTTTGCAATCCACTCATTTCTTTTGCTCTGGAAGAATAATTCTCTCTGACTCTGTGTGTGTGTGTGTGTGTGTGTGTGTGTGTGTGTGTGTGTGTGTGTTTACCCATCTACCCGTCTGTCTGTCTAATGTCCGTCCGTCGGTCCGTCCGTCTGTCTGTCCGTTTGTCTCTGTCTGTCTGTCTCTATCTGGCTGGTTGTCTGTCTGTCTCTCCGTCTCGCTCTGTCTCTCTCTCCTCCGCGTGTTTTGTCTGTCTGTCAGTCAGTCTGTCTGCCTGTCTGTCTGTCTGCCTGTCTCATTCTCTCTCTTTGTTTTAATGTTCTGTATCATCGATGGAATGATTATTTCAAATGTGTAGTAGTTGTAGCAGCAGCAGCAGCGGCAGCAGTAGTAGTAGTAGTGATGGTGGTGGTGGTGGCAGCAGCAGCAGCAACAGCAGTGTGCAGATGAATTCGTTTTTTTGTTTTTTTTTCTTTGATATATTTCCCTATCACCTCTCTTTTCCTCTCACACAGAGAGAGAGCCGTTCACAATGCAGCCCTTGTGTCTGAACTATTGGCCTGAAAATAAAATCGTTCTCACTCTCCTTTTCTGACTCAAATAATTTCTTTATCTCACAGGCTACGTACTGTGGTACCTTTTCTTGTCTCCTCCTCGTCGTCGTCGTCGTCCTCCTCCTCCTCCTTCTTCCTCCTCTTCTTCTTCTTCTTCTTGTTTCTTCTTCTTCTTTTCATGCACACAGGTACAAAGAACCCAATGATACCAACATAAAACAATCAATGATAAAAAATATCACACACACACACACACACACACACACACACACACACACACACACACACACACACACGGACGTGCTTGTGCAATACAAGCAAACCATATCTACATAAAAAAATATATGGACACGCAGGAATCTTTACGATCTTAAAACTGAATCTTCCCCGTGACATTTTCTTTTACTGACATCGATTTTACTGGGTGCTTCTGTCTATTCCTAATGTGCTTTTATGGCTTCCTCTGAAAACGATCTCTTTTGTACTATACTCTGGCTTCGCGTTGTTCGATTTTTCATCTTGAAAAAAAGGCATCTTTCCAAGGTTGCTAGGTTAGGTAAGGCATTTTTTTTTTAAATTCACGTTTTTAATTATGCGTTTTACCAAGTAGTGAAAAAAAAAAATCAACTTCACGATTTATGAGCACGTTGTTTTCAATCCCACGTTGTATATTAATTTGGATTATATTATACCTGTCAATCAGCTTGTCTTCAAGAACTCTCAATTTTTTCTTTGTACTCAAAAAACGTTTCGAGTTGTTTCATAATGGAGAATATTAATCCATTCAAAACTGTCGAAAGATTCCCTGCAAAAATGGCAATAGTTACAATCACCAATACTCAACTGGTTTAATACAACATTCATAAAAGAAAAAGAATAAACTACGTAGTGATGCATGTGTAACTCATTTGAGATGACAGTGTGTATTTCATGCTGTTTACCGAATACTTTTCCCCACAGACTATGTCCCTACAGTTTTTCAAACCAAAATCGGCAGGAGTTGGTAATCTGCTGCCATTAGGTCGAGTATCGTAGCAAAGCTTAGTGCCTTTAGATGAAGAATTTAATTTTCCTACCGTTTCAGTTGTATCACGTATACAATCATTTGGTTTACTCAGTCTTGTTCGAAGACAAAATATTTCCTGCTCAACATTCTACAGCCGCTGAAGGCTAGAAAATGTGTGTTCTGTCTGTATTTTCTATGGCATTCATTATGTGTTAAGAAGACTGAAATGAAATTCAAACGTTACTTAAGATCAATCGAAATACATGTAAACAAACCAGAGCAACGCAGAATAGAAAGCGAGGAACAGAGCAACAGAGAATAGAAAGTGATGCTTAAATGATACACGACACAGAACAGTAAAGCGGATTGCCGACAAAGGTACGTCTTTTTGACGTCACAGATAACAGACGTCAAAAAGGCACAAAACAATACTCCCCACTTGGCTGTGACCTGGATAGAGAGGGATTCTCTGAATGTGTCCAGTGACCTGGATAGAGAGGGATTCTCTGAATGTGTCCGGTGACCTGGATAGAGAGGGATTCTCTGAATGTGTCCGGGTCTCTCAATCTCTCTGTGGCTGACGGTCGTCAAGGAAACAATGTTTTATGCATTGCTCATGTCTGCTATTTGTGAGATATATAGATAGCTATTTGTGAGGAATTCACTAGTAACAAAAAAGTAGAACTAACATGTGTGTGGAGAGAGAGAGAGAGAAAGAGAGAGAGAGAGAGAACAGACATGCAGACACAGACAGATGGAGAAATGGACGGACAGGCAAACAGAGACAGAAAGAGCCAGTGAAAACAGACAGACTTACGACGGTCGGACACACACACACACACACACACACACACACACACGCACACACACACACGCGCGCGCGCGCGCCCACACACACGCGCGCGCGCGCACACACACACACACACACACACACACACACACACACACACACACACACACACACACACACGCGCGCGCGCGCAAAGAAAGAGAGAGAGAGAATGTTTAATGTTTTAGATCAAGGAAATGATATACGGACAGACTACATATTTTTGCAGCTGGTAACACTCATTTGTCTTCACAAGAATGACCCCCCCCCCCCCCCCCCCCCCCCCTTTCCCTAAAAAAAAAAGTAATGTTTAGAAACTACCGACGCAATATATCTTCTTATTTTCCAAGCTTTATAACTGTACATATGAACAGAATATTTTTTTGTTTTTAGATGACAAGCGCCAATTCAGTTCAAATCTGCGAGGCTCATTGCCATACTTTGGTTTGATGATTTGTTTTCTATGATATCCCTTAAGAATGAGCAAACAAACAAACAACAGTAACAGACAGGGATGAACTTCGCCTTTCTAAGCAAATGATACTATCGGCAAATCAACCGAATTTTCTCTCTAGAGATCATAATTAAAGTGATACAATTAATCAATTTTAGAAATGTCATGCTCAATATACCAAAAAACGGTATGACCATATTACCAGAACTACACTACTTTCAGTTTCAGTTCAAGGAAAAGCATCCATTGTCTTTACCGAGAAATCCATGCTACAGTAGACATACTTTGTATTCTTTTACTTTTCAGTGTGGCTCTGAGAGCCAGCTGTACGTTGAGCAGTCTGAGACCATCCACACTTTGAACGCTCTGGACGGCCTTGTTGAGAGACCGACCTACAGACAGCCCGTCCCATCCCCAGCCGTGGTCCAGTTTGATGGAGCTGGGACGGTTCACCGTGACTGCTCTACTACCGAAGGACGATCCTGGGTGTCCGGACACCCACTTCCGGTGTCCTCAGGACGGCTACTGTCTGCCTGTGTACGTCAGGTGCAACGGCGTCAAGGACTGTCCAGGGCAGGAGGATGAACTGCAGTGCGAGGGATACACATGCCCGGGGTTTTACCGATGCCGCGGTGGTGTCCGAACTCTCTGTGTACACCTGAATCACTTGTGCGATGGTCACACGCAATGTTTAGAGCATGATGATGAACTGCTGTGTGACGTGACCTGCCCCGAGGCATGTGCTTGTTATGGCTTGGCCTTCGTATGTGCCCGCACGTTCCACGTCAGCTCGTTCCTTCAGCTGCGTTACCTGGACGCCAGGGGCAGTGGACTTTCCCAAGCCGACGTTATGAATAATACCATGCTGATTCACCTGGTCGTTCAGGACTGTGGTTGGGGCAACTTGACGGACTTCCCCTTGCCTTATCTTAACAGTTTGGACTTGGGCAACAATTCACTGCGTCATGTCAACTTCAGACACTTTACACACAAATGCATTATCTGCGAACTTTGAATCTTGCCGATAATCCGGTGTCTGGCAGTTTCTCAAATGAGCAGATGATGTCGCTGCTGCTGCCGTTGCTAAAGGTTTTAAAACTTTCACGAATCCAGATGAACTCTCTGAACCTCAGCGTCCTTTCAGCTGTTCTGCCGCGTTTGGAGGTTCTGGATATATCACGGTGTCAAATCAAAGCTTTGCAAGGAAATAATCTGTTCCAGGATCTTCGCGTGATAGATTTTCGTGGCAACCACGTGACAGATTTCACTCCACATATCATGATAGGCATGAAACATCTCATGTCTGTTTTCGCCAGCAATTTCAAATTGTGCTGCTCTTCTGTCCTACCGGTCTCATTTCGGGGTCAGTGTGTGGCCCCACATGATGAAATCTCTTCGTGTGACGATTTACTGAAGTCTAGCATTTATCAGTTTGCTATTTTAGTGTTCAGTGTGCTGGGAATCTTGGGAAATTTTTTGCAGCCTTGCTTATCGTTTGTGTATTTCGTCAGAAAGGATGAAAACAGGCTTCGCTATCTTTGTTTTCATCTGTGCTTTTCTGACTTTTTAATGGGAGTATACTTAGCATTCATCGGAATGGCAGACCGAACATACAGTGGTGTTTATGTTTGGAAGGACACAGAGTGGAAAAGAGGTGTGGTTTGCACTTTTGCAGGGTTTTTTGTCTTTTATCTCATGTGAGGTGTCAGCTTTCATTATTTGTCTCATTACCTTGGATCGATTTCTGGTACTTCGATTTCCTTTCGGTCACATCCGATTCAGGGGCGCATCAGCTCACATAGCCTGTGTCCTGGTGTGGGTCCTTGGATTCACTCTGGCTATCATACCCCTGCTTCCAGTGACAGCTCACTGGGAATACTACCCGTCAGACAGGCATCTGCATCCCTCTGCCTGTCACAAGGGCCGAATTTGCTGGTCACACCTACTCCTTCAGCGTCATGATCGTCTTCAACCTGATCCTCTTTCTAATGATTGCTGTGGGGCCAGTCCCTGATTTTCTGGTCAGTGAGATCCAACTCCATGTCAGAAAAGAACACGCAAACTAGGAACAAAGGCAACGACAGTGCTAAGTCCAAAGAATTAGTGATTGCCAGACGGCTCCTGTCCATCGCTGTGTCTGACTTCATGTGTTGGTTTCCTATCGGTCTCTCTGGTCTGTTGGCGTCTGTGGATGTTCCTATTCCGGGGGAGGTCAATGTTGCCATGGCCATTTTTGTATTACCTGTTAATTCATCTATCAACCCATTTATCTACACTCTTAATATAGTATTGGAAAAAACGAAAAAAGGCGCAGAAACTAGGTTCACAGAAGTTGTAGAATGCAAAATAAGATCTTGAGCTGATCATTGAAAATGAGGAAATTGGTCTGAAAACAATCCTCGATACCGAATTGCTGTTCTTTAGCACCTGCACAAATGAGTACACCCCTACCTACCCCAGGGTCATGCATACGCATACATACACATTAAATATTGTACTGTGTGGGATCTTTCTTTTGTCTTTACGGTGCTGTGATATCACTACTAAGAAAAATTGAACTCCTGTTCTTTGAGACTTCAGTGAATTTGAAATGCTGAGTGAAAATAGGCTGCAATAGTCGATCAAAATCCCTCGTTGAATCGATCCACACAGAGAAAAAAGCACGTCTTTGGTAACGAGCCCAAAGTATTTATTAGCAACAAAGGATTCACATTTACAGATCATCGCAACAAATCCAAAGCAAAAAGCAAAAACGTCCCTTAGTAGTAGTAGCAGCAGCAGCAGCAGTAGTAGTAGAAGTAGTAGTAGTAGTAGTAGTAGTAGTAGTAGTAGTAATTCTTATATAGCTCCCATTCTTGGTTAGAGACCAAGTTCTTAGCACGTTACATTTCACGTTCTCATTTACACAATGAGCTGCCTACCTGAGTACAGCCAATCAAAGAGCTACATTCAGTCATTCCCTGTGTCATTCATTCAATATCAAATAACCGGGCATTTTCCCCCATTCTTTCAATTTTTCACACTGGGCGCATGCTATATGTAACAGAAGGACGGGGGGTGGCTCTTCAAAGAACTCCCCAAAAGTTGGTGCCAGCCTGGGGCCATACTTACATGTCGTCGGTACGTAAACTTACTTCTACAACGAGATTAACTCCTGGGTACAAACTCTGTGGGTTCTGCTCATTCTACTTTCGTACCTATATCCTCTCTGGGTTTTGTCTCGGTTTCTACCTACCAAGTGTCCAGAAAGTAAAGAGTGAAGGTCAGATAAAAAAAAAGAGGGATTCCCTCCTTCTGCGCATGTCTTGAATAACCCCCAACTTTCTGCGCATGCCCATAAACACGCTGACAAAGGCACACACAAAAGACTGAAAAAGCAGCTTAGCTAAAAACAAGTTTGATAAAACTACTAAAAGGCCATAAACAGGATGAAGCTACACTCACTCGCACACACACACATACACACAGACAGACACAAGTAACAGTGACACACACAGGCACGAAGACAGATTTAGCCTACACACACACACACACACACACACACACGAGCTAAGCCAACTATCGTAGCAGACGAACTTGGGAGCTACAGGCACTCTTGTAGAGCAGGGGGCCAAGTTCCGAGTTTCAGTCTGTGCAAATCAAATTAAATGTCTTCTGGGAGAGTGTCTGTCAGCTGGAAGATGCTGTGACGACGAAATCTTAGGTTTGTCTGAAGTTCGTGATCATTGAACGTGTCCAATGGCTTTGTTTTGAACACATGCCCTATCCCCGTTGTACGTTACCCACCCCTCACCCACTGCAAACCACGAGATTAAAGCTTACTCTCGACATATGGATCTGCAAGTAACGGGCCTTCGAGCTTACAACGAGGTAGTAGGTAATTTTCCCATTACCCACGACATGTAAGTACGGCCCCTGTAGGGTAGATCCTTAATGCGGATTTGTAGTGCAGACCTGTGATGTAGATCCCCGTACAGACCCATCGTGCAGATCCATGGAACAGATCCCGTGGTGCAGATCCATGGTACAGATCTGTGGTACAGACCCATGGTATAGATCTATGTACAGATCCATGTACAGATCTATAGTACGGGTCGATGACACAGATCTGTGGTGCAGATTCGTGGTACAGATCCATGGTACATCCATGGTACAGGTCTATGGTGCAGATCTGTGATTCAGATTCATGGGAAGATCCGTGGTGCGGATTCATGGTGCAGATTCGTGGTACAGATCCATGGCACAGACCCATGTGCAGATCCGTGGTACAGATCCTTGCTACAGATCCACGGTGCAGATGTATAGTACAGATCCGTCGTGCAGATATATGTTGCAGATCCGTGGTTGCAGAATCGTGGTGCGAATCCACAGTGCAGATCTGTGGTACAGATCCATGGTAGAGATCCACAGTTCAGATCCATTATACAGGCCCATGATAACAGATCTGTGGTGCTGACCGATAGTGCTGTTCGTGGCACAGATTCATGGTGCAAATCCATAGTGCAAATCTGTGATACAGATCCATTGTGCAAAGCCATGGTACAGATCCATGATGTAAAGCTGCAGTACAGATCCATGGTGCAGATGCGTTATACAGATCCATTGTGCAAAGCCGTAGTAGAGGTCCATGGTGCAAAGCCATGGTACAGATCCATGATGCAGATCCATGATAGAGGTCCATGGTGCAAAGCTGTGATACAGATCCATGGTGCAGGTCCGTGACAGAGGTTCATGGTGCAAAGCCATGGTATAGATCTGAGACACAGGTCCATGGTACAGATCCATTGGTGCAGATCCACAGTACTAATCCGGAGTAAAGTGGTGGATCTAGGATCAAATTGTAGGGGTGGAGAGGGGATGTGGGCAGGCAGTCCCAGAGATTCTAAACAACTGCTGCTCTCGTCCCAATTCTCCCCATGCTTCGTCTAAGTTCCGAAAAATCGAAATAAAAAAAAAAAAAAAAAGAAAAGAAAAAGGAACTTGAAAAAAAAAAAAGTGTCTGAAAATGGACATTCTCCTGCCCCCTTTTAGAAGAAAAGAAAGGAACACACACACACACACACACACACACACACATGCGTGCCCAGCATTTAAAGAATATCTAAAACGCAGCAAAACAAGTGTGGAACAATGCAGCATTCTACAATGACAGGTTTTCGATATGCCAGACATGGGTGTTTCTTGTGGTACATTGATGACCAGAAGCTACCCATCCGCCACAGGAGCAGCTGCTTCCTTTAGCGCCGTCACTGGCAAAGCAATGGACACTGGAGCAAGACTTACAGTATATAACGGTATTCAAGAGTGGTGAAAGTTCGGAACAAACCTGTAAAAAAGTGTCACTATTTACAGGTGGGTCCATGGCTACGCCACACGCTGTTTGTGACATTGTCACAGGTCACGCTAAATTCAGTGGAGGTGAGCATCGTGAAAGAAATTTCTGAGCGTTCAAAACTAGCTTAGGGAAGTAAGGTGTACTGGCTTCACTGGAGTCAAAGGGCATGTTTACACTTAAATAGCACGGAATAGCTCAGTTGGTAGAGCGCCGGACTCGTAATCTTGGTGATCCTGGGGTTGCGGGTTCGGATCTCTCCACAGGGGCGTTTCGGGTGCAGGGGGATTTTTCCCTCGGAGTTAACATTGGTTCTGACTCCTTTTCCCATACAGTCCTTCGAATGAGACTATAAACCGAGGTTCCGTGTGTGAACGCACGCACATCTTGCAAACACGTAAAATCCATCACCAACTTTCGGAAGAGAAGGCCAGTTTGGCCGTTGGTATGGATGACATGTACACATAGCATGCACCCTGCGTAAGAAATGGAAAGAATGAAGGAAGTAAGGAAACTGAGTGAACGATATTGAATGATATGGACTGGATGAAACGGGAAA
>JADBJO010008075.1:0-2500 GCA_016801955.1 Conus betulinus | reverse complement strand
GATAGTTCGCTTACAGAATTGTTTGATAGTTTTTATGTACAGAATTGTTTGATAGTTCGCTTACAGAGCTTGACTGGAAAGAGTATCGGGTGGCGTGCTGGACTTCAATGAAATTTACACCTTAAAATACTTTTTTTTTTTTAATGTAAAGAGGGTAAAGAAGGGAGGGAACCCAGCAGCCGGAAACAAGCTGATGTAAGACCAAAACTACCCCCCCCCCCCCCCCCCCCCCCCCCCCCAAAAAAAAAAAAAATTACCGGAAGGAAGTGGAATACATAGATAACCAAGTAAGTAAGTATATGAATAAATTAATGAGGGGGGGGGGGGGGGGGGGGACAATGAATGACCAACTAACTGACTAAATAAATGAGGGGGGACAATATAATGAACCTGGCAAGTTAAGAACTGTCATCCTCACTTCGCACTTCTGCAGCCCTGATATGGCCCTTTGCGGTCGGCTGGGCCGTAAGCACCAGTCTCTGTCTGTCTGTTTTCTGTCTGTCTGTCTGTCTGTCTGTCTGTCTCTCTCTCTCTGTTGTCTGTCAAACTGGTGACAATCTAATCGCAAATGCTTTCAGAGAACACTGACTTTCTGATCGGAAACACTGTCAACACTCTAAAAGAGCACGTTTCGCACTGTCTGTGAGTGGTACATGACATGGAATGCACCACGGAGCTTCTTCACCCGTTAAAAGATCAGAATGGGTGTAAAAGGAGTGGCCTGTGTGCAAAGGGCACGAGACCGTTTCTTCTTTGACGGCCGCCGCTGGAACATCGTAAAAACCTCTTTCGGGTTTGGGACGGATTTGGAAACTGGGTCCGTATGTCTGGAATTTCAGAGGCAGTCCCTGGCTGTATACTATCACGTCTGACGGGAAGGGTCACAGTACCTGTGGTTCCAGCGCTGACAGTGCCTGATCCTGGACTCAAAAGAGCATGTAAGGGCACTTTGTGGGCCGAATAGCTTCCTGCATTACAGCCTGAAATATAAAGTCATGTTCTTTGTTCGTAGAGCTTATTAGACAGAGCTGGGACGTTTTGAAAATGAATGTGTTCATATACCATGATTCTTTCCGTCTCAGAGACTGCGGACTCAGAAAAGAGAGAGAGAGAGAGAGAGAGAGAGAGAGAGAGAGAGAGAGAGAGAGAGTGTGTGTGTGTGTGTGTGTGTGTGTTGGGCAGTAGAGGAGACATGACGCTCAACATTTCGCGGTACATTTGCCAACCTCAGTCTTGGACATGCGAGCGTCGTTTTGATATCAGAAATCCAGCGGATTGTTCTTAAGAAAAGCAGACGAACAAAAAAACAATCCACACTCATTCCATGCAGTGCGCTATAGTTTTGTTACAAACTTGCGTTACTTTTGCTCGATTTCGCTTCAGTGTCATTTTGTAGGCCACTTTTGTTTTTATTTTGTGGACTGAGCTTAACTTGCTTCGTTCAGCGTGCCTGTGTGAAATGTAACTGCACCTTGACCTAGATGGAAGGAATGCACGTTTGAATGCGTAGGTGCATACCCTCTACACCCCCGTCTGGACTTTTTTTCCTCTCTGGTTTCCTCTTTATCTCATATTCTGTGCACTCTTTAAAAAAAAAGTTGAAGTAATATATATCCGCCGAACATGAACAAACGAATCACAAGACAAAACACGACGGGTTTTGACCTCTTGGGTCTTCTTCAGGCAAGATAAACAACGCTCAGGCCACCGACAACGAAGAAGGAGCAATCATCTATTTCGTTGTCCTGGGTGTTGTTTATCTTGCCTGAAGAGGTCACGAAACGCGTCGTGTTTTGTCTTGTGGTTCGTTTCTTCATGTTTGGCAGATGCAGTACTTTTCCGCCCGCAGTCGCTTCGTTTCGCAGCTAACTCATACTGTCTTTTCTTTCTTTTTATTTTTTTTCTTTATGTCTGTTCTTGTTTGCTTTTTTTTTTTTTTTTTTGCACTCCCAGTTCTTATAGAATAGGGAGTACTTTACAATGGGAACGACGAAATGCTGTCTGTGTGTCTGTCTGTCTGTCTGTCTGTCCGTGGTCAAAATGTGTTCCACTTACTCCAGACAAAACTTTCTGGGCTGATCTTTCTGAAAATTTGTAGGTATGTTCATTATGGGTCAGGAATGACGCCTGATGTTTTATTTTAACTACCGGCTATAAATGATAATAATAATAAAAAAAAAAAAGTCCGATAAGGGAAATAACCACGGTGCTGTCGAGTTTCTTTTCTTCCACTAACTGGAAATTGTTTCCCTTCTTGCAAGAACGGTTTATAATTTTTATTTTAAGTATAACCAAACTATGTCAGCTCCTCGGTAGTATAGTGGTTAGTATCCCCGCCTGTCACGCAGGGAGACCGGAGTTCTATTCCCCGCCTGGGACAGCAACATTTTTTTTCTTTTCTCTTACATACAATTTTTTTTTTACCACCTGACTGGGAGAACGTTTATATGCTTTGCATCTCGTTTCAGTCTCTGTGAGACAGCCCCAAAGTGAAGGCGCG